>PVIJ01007536.1:0-81766 GCA_004024925.1 Scalopus aquaticus
TTAATCTTGTTCCATTGCATATTCTTTGCTCCTTTGTCGAAGATTAGTTGTCCATAAATATGTGGTTTTATTTCTGGGTTTTCTATTCGGTTCCATTGGTCCATGTGTCTGTTTTTGCTCCAGTACCAAGCTGTTTTAATTATTATGGCTTTGTAGTAAAGTTTGAAGTCAGGGAGTGTAATCCCTCCATTCATCTTCTGTTTAGTCAGGATAGCTTTAGCTTTTCGGGGTTTTTTGTCGTTCCATATGAATTTCTTCAATATCTGTTCTATTTCTTTGAAGAATGTCATTGAGATTTTTATCGGAATCGCATTGAATCTGTAGATTGCTTTTGGTAGGATGGCCATTTTGATGATGTTGATTCTTCCAATCCATGAGCAGGGGATGTCTTTCCGTCTTTTTGTGTCTTCCGATTGACCTGTTAAATGACCTCTCTGGTTCCTGCACTGAGAAAAATAAAAATGTAACAAAGAATGTGATTTTCTTTTTAACACAATCATTTGTTTAAAAAAAGTTTGAGGACCATTAATCCAAAAACTGAATGAATGTTTCAATTTTGAACACCTGCTCTTAAGAGAAACCGGAATCTTAAGATTTTTTAATGATGTCATAAAAACAATACAAAAATGATGCCAATAGAAATATCATAGGCTTTAAGGTCAGACTAAATTTCAAATTCAATCCATGTTGTTATCAGCATATTGTATGACCTAAAATATATTATTTGAGTTATCAGAGACTTCATTTCCTTCTGTAAGTTATTATGATAATAATAATTACAAAAAATGGCTATTTTGATTTTTTCTGTATGGGTTAGAGACATATTTATTACATCTAGACTAAAGCAGAAAATTTGTACATGCTTATCATTATTATTTATGGTCAGATACGTTGCAAAACCAGAATTGAAGCAATAAAACAAGCAAAAAAAAAAAAAAAAAACCCTTCATATGCTTAACTCTGTTGAGAATATCCAGATCTCCAGATTCTCTAGCGGGTTAATAAAGGACTGAGAATAAACTGCTAGGAGGAGAATTGTAGACAGAGATGTAAAAATATAGTTAATAGATAATATTTCTCACCTGTCATTTCCACTATTTGAAAAAATATCTGTTGTTTTATTTCCAGGGGACCCCTTTTGAGACAGTAAAGCACTGCCTTTCTACTCCTGCAACAGATTATGTGTAAATTTATTAGACCCTTCAGGACAATTCAAATCCAAAATTACTTTCAAATGAAGTAACCATTTAATTGAGGCAAAATTGTTTGGTTTTGCTCCAATTATCCAGTTAATTGCCTTCATTTTGCACTTTACATTTTGTGTGTTGACATCAATTCAGCCTTATAATCCGGTGTTTTGCTTCTTTTTATTCTCCTTTGTGTACAAGTTGAATGATACAACCCCATTTCTCTGTAACTTTGTTCTTTTCCATGTCGTTGATTTTTCCCTGTGGATCCAATCAAGTTTAAGCTTGCTTATGTTCATTTGCTTTCTGTTTGTCACTAGTAACCCCAATGATATAGTCTTGTTTCTGAGAATAGAGTTTACTGGGGAATTATTGTTGCAGAACGAAGCGAAGAAACAAAGCATATTGAGGAAAGGGAGAAAGAGAATTCTGTAGTTCTAACCAGTCTGAAACTCTCTGTGTCCCAAGTTTCCAGTTGAGGAAACTATTGCTTTCCAATAACCACAAAATCATCCAAGAGTAGTTATATATAATGGGAAGATGAAAGAGGGAGTGAATAGATGTGTGAGGGGAGTCACTGGATGACTTACTTGGTTGAAATAATTGAGTGGTCAAAAAACAAAGATTACACTGGTCAACAAATTTTTACAAAAGCCATGTTACTGAAATAAAATCAGTCATTTCCTATCAATTTGTATGTGCTTAACACGAATATGACAGTCAAATTCTAATGTTGGCTCTAGTTTTTTTTTTTTTTGTAATCTGCAATAAATTGATGTTTACATGACAAAATACATGCCAATAGTAATAGGCCTATGGTTAATACCTGTAAAAAATCAAGTCATAGACTACTTCTTAGATTTCTTTGCTTGCTCTTATACAGCTGTTCAGGAATAGAATAGATGGAAGATGGTTTCCATTGTGCAAAAGTACAGCCTTAAGACTCAGTTTCGAAAAGTTTAGAAATAGTGTCCATTCTTGTGGGTCATGAGTGATTTCTAAGGCATTCATGAGGCCCTCAATATAGGAACAGAATACCAGAGTACTTTCCTTTCTGAAGAAAGGCTCCAACTGCTGGTGGCGCTTTCAATATAAAGGAATTATGACATCTTCTTCTAGAAGATTCCATTGTTGTAGTCTTGATCCTAGCAATTTTGCCTTGTTCTTGGATAAGTCCAAATCACAAACCAGGTCATTTAGTTCTTCCTGTGTTAGTCTGTGTGGGGTTGATGATGCACCACAGTGGAAATCTGGATCACTGAATGCTGATGGAACAGAAGAACAGGTTGGCTCACCCTTGTCCTCATCAGATGAATCAAGAGAGTCTTCTGCTGAAGGTTCTGGAATAGGAAGTCCCTCACCATGTGGAATTGGTCTCAATGCAACAGAATGTTTGGGTAGACTATTCTTGACTTCTTTGGCTTTGTTATTGTGCCAGAAAGAGGAGAAGGAACCAAGCAGAAGAAACAGTCTTTTATGTGGGTGCTTGGCTCTGTGCACACCATGGGGACCACAAATGGCATTGATGGTCTTTTGCCATTTAACCACTGTGAAAGCTGTGTTGTACATGCAGCACAGCATATAGGCAGGGCCCAAGACTTGTCTTGATCCCCAACCTTGCATCCGAAGTAATGATGATAAGCCTTCTTCACTTGAGAAGTGATACTTTTCTTCTGGTTGGCAAATGTCACTTCCCCACAAATAGAGCAGAAATTGTCCATGTTATTAACACACTTTCAAGGCATTACTGTTCTGGATTGTGCCTAAATGGATAAAATAATAACAGTTCTATAGAACAGCAGGTTAAACTGTCTCACACAAAGTCTGAAATATTTTCAATGCTCAACCTTTCCGACAGGGCTTTCTAGAGTGCACTGCGACATCAGCTTACTTCAGCAGCCGCCTGCTGCAGTATTGCATTGCATCAAAAAATGATGCAATCAACTCTGGATGATGTGTGCATGATGGTATTATGCAATGTGATACAATATTACATCGTTCTAGGCTGATTTAGGATGTTGTTGCAGTCCAACTAGATAAATTTACACAGTGAAACATATAAAATGAATTGTATGAAGTATCTTCAAAACTAGAGCTAATAAAAATTTTTCAGGGTTACATTCATGTCTAGCACACCAAGATTCTACATATCAGAGCCTTTTTTAGTCAGTCACGATCTCAATGTTGACCAGTGTTATTACAAAGTGAATATAACTGATATTGAAATGTGACCTGTATTTTCTTCTACAAATACAAACAGGTGGATTGTCTACATTCTTAAAACGAATTAAACAACTATGGATTCATTCTGCCCGTTTGGCCATCATAATAAGAGGGGACATCTCTGCGTGGATCAGGCATCCTTAAGCATTCATGACTAGGATGACTGAAGGATCTAAATTAATCATACTGTGACCCACTAGGATTTCACTCTGCAATATAGAGAAAGGGCACGGTTGATTTCAATATATGGCTTCTAGAAAAAGAAGTTGAACTGTGAATTAAAATCATGAGGATGATAGTCTTCTCTCCATGCAGCCATTTGCATCACAGAAACATGCTCCTCACTGGTCTTGTCAATGTTCATATTGTTAGTGTCAGCAGAGAAAGCAACAGTTCAACATCTATGAGCAACACATTTTTTATCTTTATTTTGTCAGGAATTTGTGCTGTGTCCTAAATTAGAAAAAAGTCAGGATAAATTTTAATAAAAATGCATTTTCTATCAGAAGTTACATTCTTCTGGGCCTCCCTGGTGGCGCAGTGGTTAAGCGCTGCGCTGTGGAGCTGTCGGCAGCGGCGACGCAAGTTCGATGCCCGGCCGGGGAGAATCCCACATGGTGCAGCAGACCTCTCTTGCCTCGCCCGCTGCTCTCCTCAGCAGTGTATTTCTGATCTGCCTATTCTGCTCCCCACTCTGTCTCTGGTGAAGCCTCTCACCGCTCCACACCTCTGGCCTGTACCCCAGCTGTATGTATAAATAAATAAAAATCTTAAAAAAAAAAAAGAAGTTACATTCTTCTGTAGTTTTTTTTCAGCACAACTTAATATTTTTTGTATGAATGTATTTGTACTTAAAAATATAGCTATACACTTTTACTTATTTATCTAAACTCAAATATAAGTTAAGGAAGTCCCATTGTTTTCTTATTTTCACTGTTCCTAACTAATATTTCAGATAAGAAAGTATGAAATTAAAATTTTTAATCATTATTTTTAAAAATAGTATCCTCCATATAGTTCAAATGCTTTAGGACAGGGGCTACCCCATTAGCTACAATTTTTCTACCAATAGGCAAATAAATAAACTTGCAGAGTTTTTGATCATAACTTGTTGAAAATGTTATTATTTCCATAATGCCAGTGGCATTTATGTGGTATACTTTTATTAAGTGAACTTCTTAAAATGTTTGCATCAGAATCCGTTTGTATCCCTTGACTATTCCATTCTGGAGTGACACATTCAGGGATTGCATTCTTAGAGTCCCTCTCCACATATGTCAAAGGAGAAGTGACCAATTGCAAGAAAGAAAGTGGGAATCACTGTAATTGACTAGAGGTTACCATGAAAATGAACATATAAGTACATGGCAAGTGATTTCTGAAAGTAGTATTTTCCTAAATGGTAAGAATTTTTTCTCTTTAATAATCAATTGTCAAGTTCGTCTTTTTATCACTAATTCTATTAAATTACATGCTTTATTTGACAACATTTGTTCATCAGGGCAGGTTGAATGATTCATCAAAACCCTTGACTCTAGTTATATTGTTATTAAAGCAAAATTATTAATGCTTTTTTAAAATCAATACATTGACTTCTTTTGTAAAGGTATGAGAACAAGGATGTGTTCATTTCTTTGTGTTTATAAAATAAGCAAGGGTCCTTATAAAATATAATTAGGCATTGCAGCACTAGGCAAGAGGTAAAGACAAGCTATTGTAGCTGTGTTAATATTTCATTTTAATGAATAGATCACAACACTATCAACAGTATGATACATAAAAGGCTGTCCAGGACAACAGGGTAGGCTGAGCTTACATAAGAGAATAGTCCGCTATCGGTAGAAAGGGCCTTGAAAGTTAATAGAAAAAACTAAACATATTTCTCCTTCTGCAGCACTGAGATATTGTGAAACCATTTTTATTTCCTTTTACCCTTGGATGAATTCTCAAATCACTACCAATATACAGGTGCAGATGCTACTGACATGTGATTTTGTGCATTAAACAATTAGCAAGCAAGATACAGCCTAGAGTCTGCTGAGGTTGACCAGGAGGCCAAAGCAAGCTCAGCCTGGAGGCTGACTGAGGTGACCAGTAGGCTGCAAAGGCTCAGTCTGGAGGCCACTGGAGTTGACCAGGAGGCCGGCCCCGGGCTCAGCCTGGAGGCTACCTAGATCCGCCTGGACCAGGCCAGCAAATCTTAGGCCTGAACCTGCTGTGGTTGACCAGGAGTCTGGTTGTGCTCAGCCTGGAAACTGTTGGGGTCGCTAGGAGGACAGTCCAGGCTCAGCCTGAAGGCTACTGTAGCCGACAAGGAGGCTGCCCTGGACTCAGTCTGGAGGCTGTTGGGGACACTCAAGAGACCAGCTCAGGCTTAGCCTGGAGGCAGCCTAGATCGACCAGGAATCCGGCCATACTCACCCTGGAGCATGCTTACGTCGACCAGGAGGCTGTCTCAGTCTCAGCCTGGAGGCTGCTGGGGACGCTCCAAGAGACCAGGGCGGGCAAAGCCTGGAGGTGGCCAGAAGTCAACCAGGAGTCCTGCCGTGCTCAGCCCTGAGTCTGCCGGGGTCAACCACAGGGTCTGCAAATCTCAACCTGGAGGCTGTCGAGATGGACCAGGAATCTGGTCATACTCAGCCTAGAGCTTGCTGTGGTCGACCAGGAGGCCAGATTGGGTTCAGCCAGGAAGTTGCTGGGGATAGGCAAGAGGCCATCCCGGGCTCAGCCTAGACTTGCTGTGATCGACTAGGAGTCCAGTTATGCTCAGCCTGGATTATTCTGGGATGACTCAGAAGGCCGGCAGGCTCAGTTTGGAGGCTGCCTGAGGTTAACCAGGAATCCGGCCATACTCAACCCAGAGGCTGCCATGGTTGACCAGGAGTCTGGCCATGATCAGCCTGGAGGCTGCTGAGGTTGACCATTACACTTGCCTGGGTTGAGCCTGGAATCTTCAGAGGTCAACCAGGAGGCTGCATAGGCTCAGCCCGGAGTATGCTGAGGTTGAACAGTTGTCCATCCACATGTCAGCCCGTAGTCTGTCTGTGGACCAGGAGGCCTGCCCTGGCTCAGCCTGGAGGTTTCCTAGGTTGATCAGTGGCCTGGACCTTGGCACAGCCTAGTTGTACCAAGTTGTATCAGCAGACCCATCACAGGTCAGCTAGGAGGCTTTCTAGGTTGACATGCTCAATCTGGTGGGGTCCATAAAACCTATCTGTGGAGTTTGTTCAGGTCGTCCTTTCCCCCCAACTGCATGAGTTGCCTCTCTGATTACTAAATTGCTTTTATCTTTTATTTTGACATGTAATAATTTTGTGAGGTTGAAGAAAGGCAAGACTTGATTGAAAATGTGAATAGTACATTTGTACAAATTTCAGGACATCACTGACATCATGCGTTTTATCCAGTGGCCTATGAAGCAAGTTTTCTTGATTTAAATAATAGAAATGTCTTCGCTGAGACAATAATAATGAACACATATAAATATTTAATAATTTTGCGTATTAATAACTTCACAGGTGTCACTTTATGTAATCCTTACCAAAGTCTTATGAGATAAGAACCACTATCTGTCTCCATTTTTCAGATGTGGAAACTAAGGCACAAAGTGGTTTAACTCCATCTCTTGTTCTGTAATGTTAACATAAGTGTGCTTTTAATTCTATCTCATATTTTTTCTTGAATGTGTCTCCCTTATTGAGCTGAATTAATGAACGAGCAGATATGTTAAAATAAACACAGGAATTATCACAAAAAAGAAAAGATTGAAAATATCCATTTATATTCTATTAAAAGATTATGGGGTACTTCAATTTGAAAATGTGAACCAGCGTCCAGAGAAGGAAAGGATACATTTTTAAATTATTACATTAAATTATTACATTTAAATTATTTTATTAAAAAGTGAAAGGATGCAAATATTTTAGGTTTACTATCTGATAAGGAATACCCTACATATTCTTTGCTGCTTTATCTATTTTTCCAGGGGAGATTTTTTATTTCGTTTTTGTTTCAAATATTACTGTTTTTTCCTCTATTTATTTTGTTGTCTTTCAATCTAGTGATATTGAATTGAAAAATCCAACTGCAGAACTTCATCTAATGACACTAATAAGAGCATTTGAAGACTTTTGTTATTTTGTGTATAGTTTATGAATTGATGCATGGTTTCTTTCTTGACCAGGTTTACTATAGAGCAATTCCATTTCAATTTAGTCTTGGTCATTATATGCATGCATCTCAGCATCTTTGCTGTAGAACATCTATTTTCAAGATCCTGTTTCTTTAAAAAATTTATATTTTGTTCTGTTTATGTATGAATTTAAATTTTGATCGGGGGGAAAAAAGAATCTAATTTTGTGGAAGAATTCATGGTCTTTCTATTGATATCATCAATCGTGGTGAAGTGGAACATGTCTGTACATTTATTTTAAGTCTTGTGAACCTCAAAAATGATATAAAATCCAGCAACATCCCTGGCAGAATTCTCCTGACAGAAAATTCAGAATTACTGTAAATACCTATGTATTTCCAGGGAATACAAAGGGAAGAGTTTTTTATACCATCTTCAAACCACATATCAAGAAAGCAAGACCGTAAATCAGAAATTATACCTTTGTGACACCAGAATAAACTGATTATTTAACCGAGTCAACTGAAGTTAGTTCAGGAAAAGTCTTATGTGGCAACATTAGGCTTTGATTGCACACACAGGGATTCTATCATTATTTTCTCTTCTCACTAAGTTTTTCTGGACAAATTTACCATTTTCTGATAGTTTTTTTTTTTTTTTTTGAAGGGGAGGTCGTGAGGAGAGAGAAAATGCTTTAAAAATCAATTTAGCTAAAAGTTTTAAACTGTCACCATGTAAAGTCATATATTCAATGTGCAGATGTTGTAGTGATTTCTTAGTTTGTAGTTTATGTGAACTCTTATGAAACTAGGAGGATAATCTAGAAATTGATAATCTAGAAGTAGGAGGGAATTATACTGGGTTTTTATTTTGAATACTTCTAATGAAGGCAGCAACCTGTTGAGATGAAAGTTTTCCAAGATAATTTATAAGCTACTCCACCAAAAATTTCTCAGTTCTTTATGATAACTACAAACTACAAATCCATGCATGTAATCTTACAATCCAAAGTATTACTCACTCCCTTAACATTCTAACACTGAATGCTAATGGTTTAGACACAAAGTGACAGTGATGTTCATGCCAGTATGAAGTAATTTATAAACTGCTTCATGAGGTGTTAGCTTAATGGTCACTCTAACTCAAGGTCAAAAATTATATTTTCTTGGAAAAAATGTTTTATAGAAAGCTTAATGTTTCAGTTATGAAAAATGTAATTTTTAATCTATATACAAATAGACAAAATAAAAATATTTTCAAAAGAATAGTTCCATTTATTTACACATGAGCTCTAAGACACAGTCATCAAAATGAACAGATCTTATACATGCAACTTACTGAATTTTTACATGCACATATATACCCAGGTAAGAACAAATTGTGTCATCTTTTGAATGTTACCAACTACTTAAGGAGCTATTTCATATATCTTTTGATAGATAAAATGCCAAAGATGATAATCAGTATTTTGATACTTGTTCACTCTAGAAGACAGCTTACTTGTTTTGAGTTTTTGCTTGAGTATGAACAAAACTACTGCAAACATTTGCACGCAAGTTTTTTTATGGGCCCACATGCTTGAATTAGTGTGTAAACACCTAGGTGCATGATTTCCGAATCCTATGGGAAGGTTGTTTTTTATTTGTGAGAAAGTTTTAAATTATTTTCCAAAGTTCTGTACCGTTTTGCTTTCCCATCAACAATGAGTAAGATATCTGTTGCTCTGTAGCCTCACCAACAATTGCTACTGTCAAGTTTGTTTGTTTTTTAAGTCATTTTGACATATTACTGCTTTCGTGTTTTACCTTGAAGATTTGTGTGGATGGCCCAGTTTGTATTCTGTGTATGTTGAAAGGCCATTTTTAACAAATGGAAAAACAGAATATCAAAAATAAAGAAAACTGTACCTACTCATAAAAGCAATGAATAAAGGATAGAGTCTAAACCCAAGGCCACGTTGTTCTACATCAAGATATAAGCATAATCTTTACTGACAAATATAAAATCAGTTTTACTCTACATCCTAAACAAGATAGGAGTCTGGGACTGGGTTAATAGTTAGAATAATTGTTTACTGGATGAGCAACATAGGCTATCTGAGAGCTCCGATCATAAATCAGACTAATAGTCAAACAGGTCAACCATAAAACTGCAGTGTGTTTCTCCTGGGGAAAAGAGCATGAAAAAATCAGGTAGGCAGTACCAACTTGGGAAGCCTGTTAACGAAATTTTAGTAGACTCCTTTTCTAAGTGGAAATCCTGATCCTTTGAGTGGGAATTAACAGAAGCAAGATTGTGGGGAAAAGAAGTAATTAGAAATATTGCTGGAAGTTGGGCATGAAAATAAATACTAATGGTTATGAACTGGAGAAACTAAAGGTGAATGGGGTTTGTAAATGAGGAGTAAACAAGGATACTTATAAAAACACAGGGAGGCTACAGAAGTGGCTCCCAAAAGAACAAATGTTGAGAAGGAAAGTTTCAGCTCTGTTTGCTCCTCCTGCCTTGAACCCTGTGAATGGTAATCCATGATGATGATTTTTGGTAAGGGAACAACATACCATCATTTTACAGGTGAGGAAATTGAAAGTGGGAAAAATGGCACCAAATGTTGACTCAAGCAGTGGTAGGTAGATAAATCTTTCTCAAGGTGATTGTATTATACTGGTTGTAGTGTAGTAAAACTACACGAATTTATATATAAAGTTTATAACTTGAAAGCTTAATACAGACCTGCAGAGATAAAAACAAACATTTACTATAACTTATCTACATACTGGAATCAGTATAAGAATTTCACATGGCTAAATTAATCCTCACTAGAATCCTGAAATTTATGTATATTATCCCCTTTTTAGAGATGAAAAATCTGAGTCAATAGCACACACCAGTTTCACAGCTTCTTAAATGAGGGCTTTGGTCTTTCAGAGTGGGGTAGATAGTAAGGTCTCAAGAAACAGTACAGCGAGGCATTCTTGCATGCTTCCTTTTAATACCAAAACAGGTTTTTTAGTATATTAAAACTATGAAAAACTGTACATAATAATGGTAAACAAATAATTGACAAAATATCTAAATGTACCTAAATAACTCTGTTTTGTTTTATTCTTGTTGTTTTGACTAATTAAACTGATTATAATCAGTGTAACACTGGATTTAATGTTTGGCTAAATATTCCAGCATTTGAATTATTTAAAGATTTGCAGTTGAGTGAAAATGATCTGTAATTTTTACCACATTTCTGTTAGAATTTTTTTAACTGGCTTAAGATACCCTGATAGCTCTAGCAATGCCTAAATTTACTAAACCGAAGAAAACAGCCATTCAGAGAATAAGCTTTACAAACTCAACTATTTAAATTACTAGTAATTTCACACATGGATTTTGTACTATGAATTCTAGGCAATTAGTGGTCATTTAAGTGTGGTAAAGAAAACTGAACAATTATTTGTGAAATTTGCTGGAGTTAGAGATAAAATGAAGGTAATAAAAATAACCTGATCACTTCAGTTAAAACAGACATAGATTCAGGATCAGGATCTAGAATACGATTCAAATTATGTCATATTCTTAACATGTGAAACAGGAAAAATAACCTTTAGATTACATTGTTTGATAGTCTTATTGAGGAAAATATAAGCCATAATGCTGATATGCTATGCTGTAATTACACAAACTAATACTTTGGTTTTCAAACTTGCAGGGTAAATGAAAAGAATAATTAATTTATTATATCAAACCTAGAATTTAACATATTCTGACTTAAAATCCGATCTTAAAATAGATGTAGGTCATATTGTTTGCCAAGTAAAAGCCATCACAAAATGGTCGAGAACATAAGCTCATATGTGAAACACACATTATTTTAGCCAAATCTTATTTTTTTGTACTGTGGAAATATATGCCTGCCATTTCAACTTACAATATGTCACTGTGTTCCTTTGTATACTGGAATGAGAATAATAACATTTATTCCCTAGGATTGTTTTAAGTGCATGTAGGGCCTCCCTGGTGGCGTAGGGGTTAAAGTCTCAGCACTATCAAGCTATCTCCAGCCACAGAGCCCGCCGCTGCGGCATCAGTTCAATCCCCGGCCACGGAGCTAACCCACACCCACACGGTACAGCTGACCTCTTCTGTCTTGCCTGCTGCTTCCCTCAGCAGTGTTTTATAGTAGATCCGCTTGCTCTGCTCCCCACTTTGTCTCTAGTGAATCCTCTCACACCTTCCCACCTCTGGCCTTACCCCAGTTCTTATATGCATAAATAAATAATTTTTTTAAAGAAGTGCATACAGTTACACATGACATATTAAACTCCCTAAATTTGGTAATCTGAGAACATATGAATCAAATTTTAAGGTTATAACTGTAAAATAGTCCATTCATAGTGAGAAAACCAGTCATACAATAAGAGAACTAAAGATTCATAATATAAACAAACATCCAATATCTCAGTGTCTAGAATTCTGATGAAAATTATTTTCTATTATTGTTTATTTTAATTAAAATAAATGTGAAAGTTTATTTTTTCCTTCGTATTTCCCTTTTTAAATAAAATTATATCATGCTATATATATTTTGTTTTCTTTAGTTCGGAATAATATTTATAGGTCATATATCATTACTTTAAACACTTTCTTGGCTTCTGAACAACCGTTGTCTTTCTAATTCACTAGTCAATTCCTCATTTCATACACAATCATTTTTTTCTGTTTCTTGCTATGTAACCAAAATCCAGATATTAAATTCTGAAGGACCATTTTCTGTTCTCTCTGTTCTGTATCTTTAGGCTATCTCAGTCAGTTTCTTGACTTTAAAGTCTCTCTTTCTAAGGATTCTTTGAAATTTCTTCCCAAGGTCTCATGGGCATCTCAAATTGCTCATACTCAAAACTGTTCCTTTCTTTACTGTGTAATTTAAATTTGAATATAATTTGCTTGATTCTTCCCTTTTTGAAATTACCAGATCGAAACTGTCAGCATGTCTCCTCGGTTCTATTCCTAACATGTCCCGAATATAGGTCTATTGGGGCTCAAGCTGAATTTCCCAGCAGATGTTTGCTGAGACCCACTGCTGCAGCCACCAGAGTGGCCACTTACATCTTCCTCTGAAACATCTGACACATATCAGCCAGGGGGCTTGCACACTTCAGATCATTTCAACCCTTTCCTTAAAATACCAACCTGTGCCTAGATTTTAGTGAAATCTAAACTCTTTATGACTCCTGTGTTATCTGACTCCTGACAATCTCTCCAACTGTATTTAAAAGGGCTATCTTGCTTCTTACATCCCTCCTTATCATCCTTCTAGTTTCTTCAATAAACCAAGTGTTATCCTAACAGAAGACCTATCCCACTTAGAGGCTATTTTGTAAACACTCCTGATAGTCAGCATGATTATCTACTTTGTCTTGTGTATTCCATCCTCAGAGAATCCTTCCTTGACAATCTACTTAAAGCACTGATTACAAAGCACTCCCTATCAGAGGCCCCTATTAATTTCCTGTTAGTACTTATCACATCTTAATTGTTTTGTTTTATTTTTTAGCATGGTATTGCCTCCCTAGCCTGCTCAAGTCCGAGTGCATAACAACCTTCTAACTCTTGCTTACTGCTGAGTCCTTAGTGTCCACACTGTGGATGCAGAAAATAGATAGGTGATAAATGTCATATGCAAACCCAAGTTGCAAACATATATCAATTCAAAATAAATATATCACTTTGAAAAATTACCCTAGTAACTATTACTATCCATAAATGAAACTGCATGCTTAAACAGAGATTTCATATAGTTTGTATCTGTGGATCTTTTAAAGGACTAATAAGCAGTTATGCAATGCAATCGCCATCAGAGATCTGAGAATTGTACTTGAACTACATTGTCTTTCATCCCATAAACTTAATTTATATTGGTTATTTTTATGTCTCTGGCTTACAGTGAAGGACACCATTTAATAAGACATACATGAAAACTCTTAGTTTATTATCAGAATGTCGCTGAGAATATTATCAAGTTTATCACACTGTATCCCTATAGGAACCTGCGGGAGAAATGTCACATGTACTTCAGCATCAGAGAAAGTTAGCTTTTCTCTTCCAGAAATATATGTATGTACACACACACACACACACACACACACACACACACACACACTTTTATATATATCACTTATTTCTATGTAATAAACATATCTATGTAATAAACATTATATCTGTTTTATATTTCTATACAATACACATATATTCCATACAATGTTTTATTATCATATATTATTTAATAAAGCATACATTTTAATATATACATATATTAATATATCATATAATATATACATATATTTGTATTGTTAGTGATTTCAATTTGTTATTCACCTCTTTTAAATATTGTAGAATGCATTGCTTATAATACTTTCTTCTAGGTTTAATTGCTTTACCTCTACTTAATATTTGTATCAATTCATCTTATTATACATTTAATTTCTTTTCCATGTGATCTCAAATTACGGGGATATGACAAATTACAAGTAAATTTAAATATAAAATTATCAATCTCAATAAGAAATTAAAACCCAGAGTGGTCAAAGCTTATATATCAAAAATGTTTAATGAGCTTATATATCAAAAATGTTCTAGTTGCAATAGCCAAGACAACTATGTTCTTACAAAAAGAGGAAGAGTGTTCAGGAGCAAGCATGTGCAGAGAAAATGTGACTCAAGGACATACCCAAAAGGTGTCTCTTTGCAAGTCAGGGAGAGCTCAGGAGAGCCAGTCTTGGAGACACCTTGACCTTAAATTTCCACTATCCAGAAAAAAATATGTATCTATTGTTTGAACTCTTCAGTCTGAGATATTCTCCTGTATCATAGTCTCAGTAAACAAATAGTATGTTACCATAATCTTGAGGTAGGCTGTATTGTTATAATGAATTTATACTTGAAAATATTGATGTGTAGATATTTTTTTCCTAACTGAAGTCATTTGATCAAGGCAAAAAAGAGATAAAAACATTATCACAATCTACATATTTTTAAATAATTTGCTGTATTAATATATGCTTATTCTTATATTGAGTTTTAACATTTATAATTAGTTTTTAAAAGTATAATTTGATATTTCAAACACTGTCACCAGAAATATTTGTTTTCATCAAGGATGATAGAGTGGATCAGAAAACCTCAAGAAGGCACTTGGAAAGAATAGTGTGCTCCAACTGATAACTGCTGCAGTGAAGACTTCCATATTCGAGGTTACCATAACCCCAGTTTGAAGGATGGGGCTCTTCATTCTTAGTGATTTGCCCTACTTATAGGGACTTGAGACATATAGAAAGCTCTTAAATAGAATGCTGTTTTAAAGTACATTATATGGAATATGGTGAGTTTACTCATGCTGATCAGTGTCAGGATTAGAATAAAATTGCAAACACAATTTAACTGGAAAAAAATAGCTCTGAAAGAAAGAGAACTGTACTACAGATGTCTCAAGGCACTTAGAAAAATTCAAAGGAATAAGTAAAAATAAAGGAGGGAAGAAAGAATGGATGAAGAGAGGCAGGACTTCAAGATTTTGTAAAATGATTTTTGATTATTATCTTGTTTTGTGTGTATTTTTGCTTAAAATTGTAATATCAAAATTTCAGCTAATGTGAAATATTTATTTAGTGTGTTTTGGGCAAGAAAAACCTCATTCTTTGAGGGAGGGAAGTTTGTAAAATTCAAACATTCAATATAATGATTTCTGATTAGTATCTTGTTCTTTTGCGCATCTTTGCATAAAATCATAATATTCAAATGCCAGTTATTATGATACATTTATTTAGTGTGTTTTAGGGCAAAAAGCTCATTCTTTTAAAGAATGAAGGATGTAAAATTCAAACATTCTATGTAATGACTTCTGATTAGTAACTTGTTTTTGTGTATATCTAAGCTTAAAATCATAATATTAAAATGCCAGTTAGTATAGTCTATTTATTTAATATGTTAAGGTGCAAAAGGCTTTGTGTTTTGTTTTTTTTTTTAAGAAAGAATCTTTGGACAACATTTTTAGAATTCCTATTGCAAAAATTCATTACATGAACTGTAATTTGAAGTGTGTTTATAATTAAAATTCAATTTATTTTATTAATTCCTTCAATATGGCATTTTCAAAAATTATTCTTTTAATCATTTTTGTCATCTATTAAGAAATCAGTGCTTATATATCTTAATTTCTTCCTCTTTCTGCTTCACTGGTTATAATAGTTATTTTTGTTATTTTTTATATCTTCAAGGCAAATTTGCAAACTCCCATAAGAACCTAATGTTCACAATTATTATATCTGATTATATAGATAAATGATTGCGTGCTCATTCTACAGTATTTGCTTGGGAAAAAAAAGTGATACTTCTCAGTGTAGGTTCTGATCTTCCTATTATTTATCAACACTTTACTTTTAATCTTTTTCTTTCTCTTTCTTCCCTTTGTGGAAGAACAATTGTGCATAAATTATCTCTTCTTTAAACTCCATTCTTTACCTTTCCTCTTTCATTAATTTTATGTTGTTTTTCATTTCACTTGAAATAAATTTCTATACCTTATTTTTCATGAGAACATTGTATTACTTTTTCTTTTTAAAAAATATTTATTTATGCACATAGAACCAGATGTGCAGGGGTAAAATGATTCACCAGATATAGTATGGGGAGCAGAAAAGGTGGATCTGCTGAAATACACGGCTGAGGGGCGCAGTGGGCGAGGCAGGAAAAGTCTGCTGTGCTGTGTGGGTTAGCTCCCTGGCAAGGAACCAAACTCAAGCACTAGTGGCTGGTGATAGCTTAATAGTGCTGAGACTTTAACCCTTCACCACTGCTCACCACCATGGAGGCCCTCTTTTCTTTTTTTTTTTTTTAATTGTGGTAACATTAGTTTATATTATTGTTCACGTTTTGCAATATAAGATCCCCTCCTTCCAGTGATGTTACAACAGTGCCCCCAATACCAAAGCACCCATAGTCCACACAATAGTTCATTGTGCTCCCTTTCCACTCTGTGCCTATCCCTCCTCCTCTACTCTTCAGAGTGTCTCACTTCTATAGTTTGCGTTCAAAGGCTAGTTTTTTATTCATTTTATCTGACTCTTCATCTGGTTTCTTTATATTCCACATATATATGACACCACCAGTTATTTGAATTGACTAATTTCACTTAGCATAATCTCTTCCAGCCCCATCCATTTTGAAGCAAGTGGCATGAGTTTGTTTTTTGATTGCTGACTAGTATTCCATTGTGCATGCCTATTTCTTGCTGTAATAATGGACTTCCATTTCCATGTGCTTTTCCTCATATTCAGAATAATAGACTATCACTAAAGTTCCGAGTTTCCATGAAGTTTTCATCTTGAGTTCATTGATGAACATAAACTATATTAAAGTCATACCCTTTTAAGGAAAATTATGCATTTCTGCTTGTGCTCACAAAATTATGCATTTCTGCTTGTGCCCAGTCTGTTTAGGCTGTTATAACAAAATACCATAATTTGGGTGGTTTGAACAATAGAAATTAATTTTTTCAAAGTTCTGGAGCTTGGAAGTGTGTCTACAGATTTGGGTTCTCCTGAGGCTTCCGTCTTGTAAGGTATGAATTATCAATGGGTTGGAGTTTTTCTTCTAAAACTCTAGTTGAAAAACTAAGAAAATTATCAACCATCGAGAAAACATCTAATGAATCACAAGAACGTTCATAGCAAAGAGCTTAAATTGGAAATTGTTCCATATAGTACTCAATTAATTTTCCTCAGAAATTGAGTTTGAGATAAAAAAAAAAACAGTCTTTGAAAATATTATTGAAAAAAAGTCTAGCATGGTGTGATGAATAAAAAAGTGGATTTACAAAAGAGTTGTTGAAGAACAGGCAGAATATATAATCTTGAGATCAGGAAAGTAGCATAGTTCACTAACGGATGATTCAACAAATTATCTGAGAATTGATGAATGAATAAGAGGAAGGTAAACAACAAAATTAAGACAATTAGCTTTAGGTTTTTCACAGTGTTCACTCTGGGATTTTCAGAATGCTTGAAAATTTTTACTGAAATAAATTCAGGAAACTATTAGCTTTACAGCATGGTTTAGCTTATCTGATTAAATTCTCTAAAAACAATAGATTCTGTGAGTCAGAGATTATACTGAAGAGAGATTACATTCATAACCTCACCATGTTATCAATGGATGGCAAAAATAACCATCAAGGAGATGGTTGCGCTCAGAAAGAGTGTCTGAAATTTAGTTTCATTTCTGTCATTAAGGAGTTCAATATAAGATTCAAAATTAGTAAATAAAATTCAATCTTTACTTTTATGCTTCTTCCTTTGTTATTTGTGTGCCAATATTTTCTACAAAAAAAAATGAAACATTTTTAAGTTTCTTCTTTGATAGTATCTGAAACCACAAAGCCAGAATTGCAAAAGTTGAATAGTTTGATGAATATGCATAAAAGTCAAAGTTCTCCTGGGGAAGAATACTTTCTTACTCATTCCTTTAAAAATCACATCATAGGAAAATTGTATCAGAAAATTTCTTTTTTAGTTAGAATGTATATATGCACTTTTCAGACAGATGTTAATAAAGGAAGGTTGGATAAACACACACACAAACACACAAGCATAATTTCATACATTCCAATATTCCATTCTAAAATGGAAAAATGCACTGGTCTACTTATCAGGTTGTATACATAATCAACATTTCTGTTGACACCTGTGAGTAAGTTCCTCAGTTCATATACTTTCACTGTGTGAAAAATGACTTCAAAATTACAGTGATAAACTAATATCTACACTACATGTTTACTGTGTCCATAGAAAAGAAAACACATGAATTTCACTGCATTATGTTATGTAACAACTTTCTGTGGCTTGTGATGGTGCACAGTTTAGGTTATTGGTGACATCTAGAAAATAATAAATGTATTTGAAAGCACTTGAACAAGTTAAGCAAACTGCAATTGCTGAACAAAATTTGCTTATTTGTTTTTAAAATTTTACAATTATTTTAGAATTTTTTCTTAGCTTCTGCTTCTTAGTTTAGGCTTATCTCTAGAGAATTATAATAGCTTGAATGACTTTGACATAAAAATAGTGACTATAATATTTTAGCTATTGTAATGTAGCTTAAACATAGAGATGTGTCCACTGGCGTACATGAAATCTCTCACTGGGAAAAGCTGAGTTAAACTGCTATTTCTCATTGGGTGCTCTGTATTCTGTATCTTGATTCATTATATAAAAAACAAAAACATAGTTTGCCCTAGAGACTATAATAAGAAACATTTTTGAGAGAAAAGCTGATTAAGGTTGGGAAGACAATCATTTTGGCTATATGCACAGTAACCTAAATATAACGGTTTAGTATCCTAATAAATATGTATACATGTTTATTTCTTTTGTATTTGTGAATTATCTTTGAATGCCATATTCCTGCTGTCTAAGGAAGATCATGTTTATAAGAACATCAGGCCTTCCTAATATTTGATACACCCTACGTAGCCTAGTTCTTAACATTTACATTCTTTAAGTAATTGTCTTAAAAGGATTCCAATAAATAATTTTATTAGACATCAGACAAATCAATATACAGAACAAGGAAATTTATCATGGGTTTACATAATTATAAAAGCTTCAATTCTCCTTAATTTGCTTTTGGCACAAAATAGGGCAAAAATGATTGACTATCACTTCTGTAATTGTTACATTATATGACTCTAGTTGTTAGCTGATTCTCCCTTCTGGATTGATGAATTCAGTCACCATGTTGGATAGTCCGCATTGCAAGGAACTTCAGACAATCTCTAGAAACTGACCACAGAAATTAAAGCAATTATCCTGAAACGCTGCTATAATTCCAAGGAACTGAGTGCTTTCATCAATGGGAGTGTGTCAACTCTCAGTTTGATCAATACCATAGTTGCTGTGTTGATCTAAGCATATTACTGAATTAAGTGGTACTTGAATTGTGATCTAAAGAATTTGTGAGATAATAACCTCTGTTTTTAGGCTAGTACTTTGTGACTTTTTTTTTTTTTTTTTTACATAGCAACACAAAATAAATATGCCTTGATTTAACTTGGGGCTACTGTGAATAAAGCTAATTAACATTCAAGGTTTTTGGTGGACAGACATTTTTTTTGAGTGAATACCCACTAATGTAATTTCTGAATCATAAGGAAGGGCAATACCTTTGGTAATTTCAGAAGAATAGTTTTGCAAAATAATTGTACCAATGAACACTCGTGTATGAGAGATTCACGTTTTCTGTCAAACATGCCAACACTTAGTATTGGTAGTCCTTTTAATTTTAGCCATTCTACTGGACATATACTTATAATATTGCTTCATAATTTGTATTTATAGTAAGATTGTAAAATTTTAGAGGTAATACTATATATATATATATATATATATATATATACACATATACACACATATATCAACAAACTTGGTTGATATTTAATTCATTAGAAAGCACAATTTCTTCATGCCAAAAAGTTGTTTCCACACATTTCATGTGATTTAATTATAGCATAGTGAAAGTGATTCAAAGAAAAAAAAAACATAGCTTCATATGACCATTTTAAAATAGAGAAAATATAAGAGAAAAAATGAGTAATAACCTAAAAAATACTGAAGTAATAAAGTTTATAAAACAGCTCACAACAGCATCACAAAAGTTTTATAATACACTGAAGAGCCTTTAGGATACAGTTTTAATCATGTACATTGAAATTAAGATGTCATTATGCATAAGTGACTAGAACAAAACCTTATTAAACATTATGCAATCTGGCACAATACTAAATGCTGTACTTGTAACTTGTACAATATGTATTATTGCTTATCTTATTTTACTGTTATAGGCTTTAGAGATAACAAGATAAAGAGAAATTAAATCTTCCTGTAATAAGCAAGTTTTCCCTTTCTGAAAATGTAGTTTAACAATTGATCACAAGCCATTTTCAAATAAAAGAGATGGCAGCAAAGAGAAAAACGACAATTTATTTAAATGTAAGATATACAGAAAGGGAAATGTAAATGTCCAATATGTATTTTAATAGATGATGGATCTCAATACTAATCGAGGAGAGATTAAGCTGTATTGTATGACATTCTATACTTTGGATTGGCGTTGTTTATATTTTTGGCAGATAATTTTGATGAAAAATATTTTTATCTATTTTCAGACACTGTTAACCTGAAACAATTACAGTTTCACATATTTAGGCATGTGGACACACAGTAGGTGCAAAAAACATGAATAAACACAGCAGCCATCTTTATTTAATACCCCCTCCAAAAATTTTTGAAAAATTACACTATCAACTAAGAAAAGAACAGTCTGATCCACACTCAGATAAGCAGACCTAAACATTTCATACATATCGCCTAGCTTTGTAACCTGTTACTGTACCCTCACAACCAACGAGAACCAGGAATAGTCTGCTGTGGAATAGTCATTGGACACAGGTGAACTGGTGTAATTACTCTGACAATCTTAAATTCTTCCAAATCTTCACCAAGATTTACCAGTTAACTGATCATTAAATATGCTATAAATACAGACAAAGAAAAACCAAGCCAGCAAACTAACGGATTAGTGATCATCATAATCTACGTAGCTTCCATTTATATAATGCCAATGATATGCTAGGCATAGTTGTATATAGTGTGTGGGTGTTCATTAATTCTCTTGAGAACCACATAAAGTGGTTATCATTTTTATCCTTACCAACTCTATTGAGAAGGAAACTGAAATCACTTAAGTTAGTGGCACAAAAGCAAGAGCAGATCAGGCCGACTGAATACGGCACCACGCTCTCAATCCCTCCCCCCACTTTCTAAACTCTGTATTTGATACCTAGTAGCCATCAGATCTTCTGTGGTATTCTGTACAATAGTATAAATGAATAGCTAGAGCTTATATTTGCCTCTTACTCCCTTTTGTATTCTTGAAACAATCTCTAATCATAAGGGGGAGAGTCTCAAATGTGAATAATACATGAACTTTTTTCAGGTGAAAAAATAAATAATAGAACAAAGAAACCCCCTGAGATAAATAAGTACTTACTTAAAAAAATTTGCAATGGGAATTTCAAAATAATGTTAATAAAAATACAGAGGTTACATGCTCTTTATGCTTATAGGACATATAGACTCTTAAAAACAAATCTGATTAAATGAAAACTAAGAAAAACCTACTTCATTCATTGTTCAACACATTCAATCTGACCCCTAACTAAACTCTTTGTCATGTGACTTTTTATTTCCTCTGAAGAAGAGAAGCCTGGCTTTGTGACTTGTTCTGGCAGTTGATTATGGTCAAGACAAGGATGTGGCAGTTCTGACTATAGGTCTCAGATAATTTAAGTATTTGATCTCAGTTGCTCTTGCACCTCTGCTTTTTGGAATAACCTGTTCTAACCTACTGAATGGATATAAAAAAACAGAACTGAACAAAGTTTATGTAGCCAATATATAGTTGATCTATAAATCTTTGAGATCCTAGTAGCCAGTAGTTAATTCTTCATTCAAATTAGATGTAACTCCAGCTAAAAAAATAGAGATCTGTAAGGGCATGAATTAAACAAATGTAAATTGTTTTATTCCACTTTATTTTGGCATCATTAATTTACATCAGTACTATATCAATGAATAACTGATTAAGAAATGGATACTTAGAATTGTACACTGTTATAAAAATTAATCCTAAAATATACACTGAATGGGAGTGAGCAAGAGCCTGGAGAAAATGATGAAGGTGGCGGGCGGGTGTTGTGAGATGCATTTGAAAATGTGTAAATCTATACTCCCAGGTCATGTGCACCGTTGTAAACTAGTAAACGTCTATACAATAATATAAAAATAAATATAAATGATTTTTTTAAAAAGACAGGAAAATTGATAACTCCTATGATAACCATAAGATCATATTGTAGGGTAAATTTAAAAATCTAAACCAATGTAAAGACAACTGTATTTTTAGATGAGAAGATTTTATATCAATCCTCTAAATGTCATGAAAATGCACAAGTAAAATGATGTGTTCCTATAAAAAAGAAGACATTGAGTAAAAATGAGGAAATCTCAACTAAGTATGCACTTCAGTTAATGCTAAGGTACCTATCAGTTTATTAATTGCAACATACGTATCATAATTTTAATAGGGGAAACTGAATAAAGTGTACATGGAATTTCTCTGTGCTATCTTCACAACTTTTTTGTAAATCTAGTACTATTCTAGAAAATGCAACTTATTTTTAGAAGTGCAAATAAAAAATTGAAGAAATTGAAAATTGGCAAACTGTATTATATGATGTTGAAAATAATTGGCAATTTATACTGGAATTTATACTTGGAAGATAGAATCATTACTAATTGGATATAATTTGTAACACTGCGTCATTTAAACTAAATAATATTAGGCTTATGAGAAAGATTTAGATTCAAGTCTTACTCCATAATTATCTGTTTATGGATCTTGATTCAAACAACACTAATAGTTTAATGAAAACAATAGTTTAATAAAACATATAATATTGAAAAAATTGTTTGGTGGTCTAATATTTATGAAAAGTGACTGTATAGAATACTGAACAACCATGTTTGTGGGGCTTCATTGGGTAATCTAATAATGCTCTCAAATTTTATACCAATTTGCCATTCTAAACTTGTTTGTATCTGTATTAATTGGCTTCTTAGTATTTTATTGCATACATATTATTGATCAGTTGTCTAGTATTAACTGTTGTGAGTAGGTAAATAAAAAGTTGGGATCATTTTAGACTGGTAATATTGAGCTCACCTCTTTGGAACTAACCCCTCTGCAGCTGAGCAGGATTAAGTAGTGTGCTGTCCGGTGTCTCATGAATCATTCTACTCTCGTCCATTCAGTCTATAAAGGTGTTTATGCTGAAAACCTGTCAATCTCTTGTAACACAACCATTTACCAAAAAAATAATTCAGATGATTGCATGACCTCATTATGCTATGATAGACTAATTGATAGTAATAATTATTCTCCCACCACGTCCTATGATTTATAAATTCTCATTCACTCTTACAGGGGCACATCTATGACCTTTGGCTCAGAGCATGCCTATTTAGTTAGCTTGGATAAATTAATGTTAGCTGTGTTTACATAAGCAGTCTTAAAAGAGCCTGTTAATATTGGACTTGGCCTATTATCCTCCTGCACTGCCTTCATCAGAAGATGGCCTTTACCTTGAGATGGGGAATGAATACAGTGGAACAAGGCTGCTCTAGCTAACCCACAGACAGGCAGCAAATACATGTGCAATTCTGAATGTCATTGAGTTATGGCATTTTTTATTATATGCAAATTGCTTATTAATATAGTAGTAAATGAGACAGTCAAAAATATGTTTAAATTAAATGTTGAAGCTTGTCATCAAAATGAAGTATGGAGACAGCCCTCCTCCCCGGCCTAAGTTCAAGATATTGATGGTGGGAGGGAGGATAGCAATTTAAAAATATTAGGGCATTTCTAATTGAAATTTATCTGAGCACCTTTGGAATTTTGCACCTTAAAAGAATTTATAAAACATTGTGATAGTTTTGGAAACGGTTTTATAATAAATGGGTGGGACAATAGATGTATAGATAGAACTAATGGACTAATATGAATATTTTTTTTCTCTTATCCAGAAGAAAATTTGAAATAAAAATTCACAGCAATATACATAGAGAGCATGAAACCAATACAATGATAAAGAACATATTGGAACTGTACATTTATTTTATTTAGGTCCAACAAAAAGCTGTTCACAATTCTTTTCCTGGTTCTATGATATAGTTTAACAAATGAAAACCACATTTTTGAAATGTGCCCATCTATTCTACAGTGGCTTATAGAGTAAGTTATGACACATTTTCTGGAGATAGTTTAGGTCATATGGTACCTACTCTAACCTCCTCAACATATACCTATCCCCTTTCCATCCTGAACTCAAGAATTATAATTTTTTGGAAAATGGCAGAGCATAAGAAATATGTGATGATTTAAATTATACTGAGTGGAGTGAAATTGAATTGAATTGAAAAATAACTATTTGGAGACAGACAGTACAGCAATAAGGCTGGAACAGAGAATTGACAGCTTAAAAATATAAAAAGGATATAAAAGAGAATGACATTAAATAAAGCTGAATGATAATTAAATAACCTAGTGTTTAATGCTACAGGCAATAGAACTCATCAACTATTTTCATAAGCTAGAATATATAAATTAAAGTAAAAAATATAGCAAACAATCAAAAATGCTAGCAGATCTTGTTTAACGGGAAACTAACCCAGTGCACTCTCACTAGGCTGGAAACAGTATCAGCATCATAGGGAGAGGTGAGAGATTGAAAGCAGGTGCACTAATTCAGTTTATATTAGAAAGTTATGCTAGTTGTTTCATTCAAGGTTTATACAAGAAAGAAGTGGCATATTAATCCCAGGTAATTTGATGAGAATAGTAAGAAAATTTTACAAAATTCCTGGAAATGATTAAAAGAAACCAAACTTACAGCACAGTCCCTGACAGGCAGGCACAGTTGGGGGAGTGGTGATTACTATAGCCAGGCACTGAAGGGACCAGGGACCATAGGGATAGAAACCTAAATAGGGCAGTTATTAAAGAATAAACTCCCCGTCAACAGGGCAATCAACACTCTTCCACCCACCTCTGTCTTCCCACTCTGACATCACCTATAAACCTCTCATTTGCTGAATTCATCCAGAAAAAAAAAAGTGAAATAGAGTTGCTGACACAGCAGACACTGGACCATTGCTAGTATCAGCAGCACATGATAGTAGTTGATAGTTGGAAAAATAACATAATGGATTTTGGAGCCTCCCTGGTGGCACAATGGGTTAAGTAGCTGCACTATGAGGCTCTCCAGAGCCACTGCAGCACAAGTTCAATCCCTGGCCAGGGAGCTTCCACATGGCGCAGCAGACCTCTCCTGTCTCCCCTGCTGCTCCCTTCAGCAGTGTATTTCAGTCAATCTGCCTGTTCTGCTCCCCACTCTGTCTCTGGTGAGTACTCACCGCCCCCCACCTCTGACCTACACCCCAGCATTGTATGCATAAATAAATACATAAATCTTGAAAAAAGAGAAGAAAATGGATTTGAAGTGACAAATGAAATGTAGCTTGTGCTGTCCCTTTGATGAGAGACTGAAGCTTGTGGTCCGCCAGTGAGTGGTGGCCCAGGATCCAGCACACAGTGGCAGCTGGAGGTGACACAGGTGGGGCTGCTTAGGTGACAGTGTCTCCCAACACCTGCTGGACAGCACCAGATGCTCCACTTGATTGTGCCAGAGGCAACAGCACCGGACGTTGTGCTGACGAGTCAGGATTCTATGTTAATTTGGATGAGTTAAGATTTAGCAATTTTTCTTCTTTGTGCTATCTATATAGTATCTAAGACATCTGTGCCTAACCCAGAGGAAGAAAAATTTCTCTGTCTTTCTCTGTGAATTTTATAGTTCTGGCTCTTATAATTAAGCCTATAATCCATTTTAAATTATGTTTTTAAATTGAAGAAAGATTGAGATTTTTTTAACCATACGGCTATTCATTTATAAGAGTCAGTTGGTAAAAAATACTATCCTTCCTCTCTTGAATCATGTTAACAATTGTAAAGAAAATGAGTTGGCATATATGTGATCATCTATTTCTAGGATTCATATGCTTTCTCATTTCTATTTATGCTTATCTTTATGTTGTCTCTTTGTGGAAAAAAATTCCAATATATTCTTCTCCGGCTTTGTCCTTATTTACTTCATAAATACATATATATATATATATATATATATATATATATATATATATATGTGTGTGTGTGTGTGTGTGTGTGTGTGTGTGTGTGTGTGTGTGTGTGTGTGTGTATGTGTATATATATATATATATATATATATATATATATATATATATATATATTCCTTTTACAGTAGCAAATAGATTACAATCCCAAATATTAAACAACTTTTCAAAAGGTGACACAAAAGTGTTGACGATTTCTTTGGAAGCAAGGTGATATACCATGATATTTCTTACATATTTGTTATAATTTAGAGAACTACATATTATGGGAAAATCTATGAAAACTACACCTATGAAAAAGAGTTTTTACAGCCCTTTGGGCAGAGGAAGTAGTTATGCTCAGGGAGAACTCTCAGATGAAAAATGCCCTAAAACAAAAATAAGAAGGAAAAGGCACATTATCTCTAAACCTCTAAAAGTGTGTTGAGACCAAAGCTATTTTTCTTAAAATTTTACCCTTGCCTAGGCCTTTTCTTGGATAAAGTACAAGGAATGTAGAGATATAAATCCATGGATGTATGTTGAGACACTATTCAAATATTTCTAGGAAAAAAATTAATAGGGGCCTCCCCAGTGGCGCAGCGGTTAAGTGCTGCGCTGTGAAGCTGTCAGCAGCAGCGACGCAAGTTCGACGCCTGCCCGGGGAGAATCCCACATGGCGCGTCAGACCTCTCCTGCCTCTCCCGCTGCTCCCCTCAGCAGTGTATTTCTGATCTGCCTGTTCTGCTACCCGCTCTGTCTCTGGTGAACCCTCTCGCCGCCCCACGCCTCTGGCCTGTACCCCAACTTGTATGTATAAATAAAAAAAAAATAAATCTTAAAAAAAATAAAAAAAAATTAATAGATTATGGTTATATAGTGCTTAGAAAATGGTTCCTAGAAGAAAAACTAATCTCATCTGGGGAGAAATTAATTAAAATATTTCCTCAAACTTTTTAATAAATATAAGCAAAACTTAGAGATATAGGATATCTGAGGCCCTTCCTTCTACTCTGTCATATAATTTATAACTGGCAATTCTGAAAAACAGCTTTTAATGTTAAAAGATATCCCTCTCTGTGAGCTGTGAGCTATTGGACTGGATTGAATATTTGTTTATGTTCAAATGCAGCAATTCATTCATAGTTCATATAGAATTGGTCACATATAACAAGAGACAAGCTTACTGCCCACGTCATAGACCCACAGCAAAGAAAGAGACGTGAAAACCCAAGCAAGTATAATTTGACAGAATGTAGCATTTAATTTTTCATTTGGGGAAATAAATTTATTAAACTGCAGACAAATTTTTGTTGCAATGTCCTTTTTTTTGAGAACCAAGCCTTCAGAGAGAAATAATGGGGAAAATATAATAATAAACACCTCAATGAAAAATCTGTATTGAGACTATTTCCCCTTATTGAGTTAATTTTACCACGTTGAAATGTATATGGACTATGAAAGGAACAATTCCTTAAAATGTGAGGTGGGAATATTAGTTATCATTCATTCATATCTGAATTTGTTCTTTTAATTTCTAGCTAAGACTAGTTATGTGAGGGTATATGGGATGATTCATTAAACAATTCTCTTTTGCTCTACTTCGACCTTCCACAACTCAGCCAAAATATTTATTTGAATATTACTTGTCACACATGTATTTTACAAACTTCAAACTCTGCACTATATACTTGCTACACTGCCTATTAAAAGAAGATAATAATATCCAATTTCCTATATGTTAAAAAAGTACAGAAGTTAGTGAAGTAGGATCAGTGCTTAAATATTGATAATCATGCCTTCCAAGAAGCTATAGTGTTGAGCTTCTCAAAATATTCAGCTAAATACTGCAATGTTACTATGTTGAATTACATACAGAGCATCACCAAAATAGTCTAAATCTTTAAGACTAATAAAGTTGGTCATATTCTGATCTCAAACAATGGCCCAGTTGCAACATTTTCTATTGGATGGCTGATTAACTGACTTCTTCTTGCACGTGCTCCATGAAAGACTTAAAGAGAAAATAAGGAAAGGATAAAAGTAGAAAATAGATAATAGAATGATTGGCAATATGAAGCAGTCTCAGGAAGAAAGGTATTAAGTAACCAGAATGGTTGGAACTACTAGTTAATAAATGCTTTGGGGGAGATATTTAACAAGATCTGACTGACATTAGAAAACAATCAGTTGACATTACCATTGTATACCAAATAGCAAAAAAATAATAATAAAATGGCATTTCTTTTCCCCACTATATGTGACTGTAGAAATGTGATGATTTTTTTTCTATTTTTTTAGGAATATTCTTCTTTGTGTTTGTATATGCTTATAAACTGAGATAAAATGAATCTATATGTTTGCACTTTCTCAAAGTAAGTAAATGAAATTTGGATTGAGAAAGTAGAGAGAGGAATAGAGAAAGTAGAATCTAAAATGTAAATGGGAGAAATATATGTTTCATCAATGCTCTGGTAATCATAAGGCTTTATGAAGGCACTGAATGGTGAGGTAAGAGATACCAAAGGAAGGTTGGAAGCTTTAAAAAACATGGAGCATACTTTGCAGGTCATCAAAAAGTAGTGGTAACAACATTCTGAATGTTGTGCAAACACGTATTCTATAGTGATGGGGTCTATAAATCCTAAAAGCAGGAGCATGTTGTGATTATATACACTTTTCCTTGCTACTTTGCTTTGGTTATGGGTAAATTTTTATTTAACTTTAGCATATGTGATGACATAGTTTATATATATATATATATATATATATATATATATATATATATATGATTGAAACGTTTTATCATGGAATATTCAAAACAAATATAAAAATAGAGATTATAGTACAAAAAAACTCCATAAAATCATTACATAAATTTCAACATTTTAACTCAAGGCTAATTTTGTTTTGTCTATTCTCCCGTTTACTCTATTCCTTTCCTGATGGATTAGTTTCAGGTAAAATCAAGAAAGTTTGTTTCATTCCTCGCTATTTAGTATTTACCTTATATTTCTTTCTTAAATTAAAAAGAATTAGCAACATTTCCTTATTATACAGTGGCTGCATATATTCTTTTTATACGAACTTTTTATCAAGTTCCCTTTGAAAATAATTCCCTACATGACTTTGGGCCTCCAGAAAATTGATACAGTTTCTTCATAAGAACATATTTAGCAAATTTTATTGAATTTCAATTTCTTCTGAAAGTTTCTACGATTTGGTCAGTTTACATTCTAAACTCATATGTTCTCCATTGGAAACAAGTATCAAATATCAAAGTTATATAAGATATTATTTTTTCATATCATCCAAACCACCACACTATAAATTTTGAAATGACTACGTATGTTTGAAAACTTATTTTATACATTGGGGAATGATTCTTATATTTCCTATGTAGTAATCATCACATGTATTTCTTCATTTTTTCATGTCTTTTCCAACTTTCAATTTGACCAATAAATCAAAGTTTATTAATGCAACTGATGAACTGCAAGTGTATTCAATGTATTTCTGGTAAAATCAGAATTAACATGAAAACTCTAATAATGCTGAGTATAAACTCTTCCAAGTTAAAGAACAGAATAGCAAAACTGAATTCATGGAATTCTATTAATATTCTAGCATTAAAAAAAATCAAACTTTTATTAGTCTCTGGCTAATACAAAATACAAAGATCATGTAATTGAAATAATGTAGAAATAATTTAAATTGTTTTTGAATTTTAATTTTCTAAGTTATTCTGTATAGAAGTCTGATATGAGAGAAAGTGAATATATGTGTGCATATACTCATGTGACTGTGTGTAGTTCACATATATATGTATGTAATTCTTATTAATTAAAGAAATGAAATGCTGCAAAAATGTCAGATATAACTTCCTATGCAATTTTAGCAAGACTCTGCAATAGAGAACACATGTCATCTAGTTTTTAAATAATATGCTCTGCCCACATTGAGTTATGAATAGTCTAGTCTCATTAATTGGTTTTTTGAAACTCCATTTTTAATTTTACTTCATATGCTTACTATATATATTTTCCCTCTTATACTTCTATAAATATTCTCCTTGTGGCTACTTATTAATTCCTTTGAGATACTTTAATCTCATCAACATTATTTTATTCTAGAAATATATCTTCCAAAGTCACTTTGGACTAACTGAAAAAAAAATTAAGATCATGACAAAGATGGAAATGTCAAATTATTTAAAATAATTTTTGAACAAAATAAGTTCTTTTTCAAAACATGGCATTCATTAAAATATTGCTTCTATTATTTGAATTAAGAAAAAAATGTTTATGCTCTAAATAATACAAATGAAGATTCAACTATCATTTTTGATAAAATTGAATATATTTGGAAATAGATTTTTGGGATTTATGACAATCATAAAACTCATTTTAATGTCATGTTTCAAGTTGAATCCATCATCTGTCTATATCTATCCATCTTCCATGGAGGACTAAAAACTATTTCTACATAAAAACTTTCAAGAAATTAAACTAGCTCATGTTTGAAATTAAATCCTTTTTAAACAACTCAAATTTCAGCCAATAACATACATGAGCAAGATGGCAATTCTAAAATTAACATCAAAAAAAGATGAGACATTATTTGAAAGACAAAACTATGTTGTTAGTTCAGATAATATATTTTATAATCTGACAATATCAAGAGTATGTGTCCTCTAGGGAAAAGTGAAAATTGCTCAGTACTTTAAATTTCTTTCATGTTCTTTTATTTTTTATTTTATTGGCATTGCTTGGATGTTGCATATTATTCAGTTCAAAAATATAGAAAATAGATCTTATCAATATGCAGCTAATAAGCACAACTACAATTCTCAAATCAATATTTATACGTAGTATTTACATATATTGATCATATAAATGGAATCCTATTGTACATGACATTCACAATAGAAATCCAGCTTTCCAAAGTTTACTGCTTTTCTTCACTAGGATGGCCTCACAGTATATCATCTAAACAGGAACCTGTTACAACTGAAAGGGTACATTATTCATTATTATTCTAGAAGAGGATGTGCGAATTGGGAATGGTCCAATCTAAACACACTATGGTTGTTACCTTAACTACAACAGTTTGCTTGCGAACTTAGATTGAATTGTATCAGGAACTTAGTGTTAGTATTTAACACTGTTTGAGTGACCTCCAAGATTTGCTGGCTCACACTTAGTACTGGGGAATAATTTAGACTCCAAGGACAAATATTTACTATTTACTGCATCTTGATGTCCAAAATATTTCCTGCAAGGTATGAATTTTGTTATCCCACCAGATAGTTGAACATCTAGTAGGGTTACTAGTTAGGTAAGTAGAATGGGAATAGCTGGGGATAGAGAGTTTCTTCCATTCATGCAGTGGTAGTTAACATTTGTCTCTGGAGACTCAACATCATTCATTATCTCCTTTAAAAACAAAGAAATGCATTCTCCTTTAGCTAACATTTGCTTCGTTAGAATGGAAATACTTCTAGGGTATAAGTATTATAGCTCTGTTGGTCTGCTACTTGCTGTAGGTACTATAATCTGTGTATGCCATTTTCTCTCCTTCCTCTCACTCTCTCAATGTCTGTTTCCCTCTTGCTCCCATTCACCTTCTTAAATTTGATCTGAAAAAAAAAATGTTTTTTCCTAATAGGTCCTTTGTTGTTGTTAAAGTGGTTAATTTGCCAGTGTCTAGTAATCTCAATTTAATCTCAGGATGGTAAGCTTCTGAGTTCTTGGCAATATATCTGTCACGTTGCTGCTCTGTATTTATCCTGCATCTTGAGGGTCTGCCTAAGGAATTCACATCAACTTCCACCATCTGCTTATCTTTAAAGTCTTGTTGTGTAGAGAAGAGATAAAGTATTTTGCAAGTAGAGCTTTACTATTCTGATTTTGGAAGGCAAACCATGTGTAAAAACTATTTATCTTTGTGGAAAGTGACTACTGAATATTTTATTTAAATATATTGCTGCAAAACTATTCTATTAAAAAATGTAAGGTACATTCACTGCTTAGAACTATATCAAAACTTCAAGATCCACACTCTAAAAAGGAAAATGTCTTAAATTTTCGTTTCACAGTATTAAATAGCCTAAGTCATAAATACAGAGTTTCAATAACTATTTGTTGAAAATGGAAATGAATGACTGAATGTTAGTATACAATCTGTAATAATCCTTTGGGAAAACATGTGAATGGAGAAAATCTTTTTGTAAAATATCTTATTAGGGGATTTTTATACATCCTTTCCTTGTTGCTGATTGCTACTAAAGCATTCCAGTTAATTTTTTGAACTAGAGTAACAGCATATTTTTTAAATATGTAGCATATATCACAATACACATATAAGGGCACTCAATAGGAATGCATGAATATGTAAGTGTATTGTAATCTCAGAGAATTAATTTTTGAAGGAGAGAAAATGTACTTTTAAGTTGTGTTGTTAAAATAAGCATTTATTACTCTAAAATGTATTCATTATCTTTCAACTTCAATAAAAATAAAATTCTGTAGGGCAGACAAGGAAACATAGAGTGATAAATTCTTTTTTTAACAAGAAGTGGAAGAATAGTGGGATAAAATGAAAACCATAGAGCTTCTTTTTGGAAAATCATGAATTAAATGCTATCTCAGCAACTATATCCTTTTCACATAAGGCAAGTTACTTTACTATAAGTCCATTTACCGCCTATGTGGAAAAAAGAATGTGCTATATGTTCTTGGATGGTCTGTTCACAACTACTATCTATCCCTCTTCAACATGCTCAGCAACTCTGGAAGTTGACATTTTTGGAATATACCAACCAAGAATCTTGTCCTATCTTTCAGAGAATAGGAAGGACCAAAAGATAGGCAATTACAGAAGTTTCATGTTTATGCCCTTAGTTCTCTCTGTGACAGGCTGAAGATAACCTAATTATTTTCCTCAGGATGCCCCAGACATGGGTGATGATAACCATTCCCTCCATTTACCACTTCAGACCTATTCGTAATAAAGACCTGGATCCCTTCACTATCTCTTACAGATTTTTCTTAAACCCAGTCATACATATGGAAAGTGACTCCTTGATTACACAGTTATCAATGTCATCTTTTTGAGTATACGATTATCTGCTGGACTTCTATTCATTTCAATATGGAACATAAATACAATACCAGCAATGTATGGTTGTTGTATGGATGGTTTGCATGTGAAATGGATAAGATGTACTCAATGTCAAACAATACCAGTGATAATCTAGGTCATACACATTGGAGTCTGAATTTAAAATGCATGCCTGGTTATTCTGTTGAAGCAATATCAGCAGAGCCTTCCTGATTCAAAGGAGCCAGTCTGCTTTCAGCATTTTAGGTTCCTACTTCTGCCAACCTCCACAGTTTTCTTAGATACACAGCCACTCTAGTCAGTTATTATTAAGGCACACAAGGTACATTTCATGCACACCTGTATTTTAGAATGGTTCTTCAAAACACTCAAGTTTTAAAGTTACTCTGTCTCTGTCTCACATTTGGCAAGCATGTGAATTTTCTAAGATGTCTGTCAGGAAAGTGACAATTGCAATGTTGTTAGAAAAAGAAAGCTCAACATTGCTGTCGAGATGACAGTGCCTCAGTTGCTGGATAACAAAGGTGACAAGAACCTGAAAATGGTTATGAATTCTTGACATTTTCCTACAGGGCACAGGAATCTCATATCACACGTTGTGAAGGTGATAGTCAATTCAAAGAAATGATGTTTGCAGATGTTCTTTTCATTTTTGAAACTTGATTAAGAAAAAGCGGCTAGTGTGACATACTAGGTTTATAAGTTGGGATAAGAGAGAACACCCCCTTTCATCAGTCTGTCTCTGCCATGGTCCAATGTGAAAGTCAAAATATTATTAAAGGATCACTGTAGAAATATGGTTGTCAACCTTGTCACAATTGAAACTGAATGGGCACTTGGGTATGCGATAGTTTTATATGTCAGCTTGGCTGGGCTCTGAGATTTCGGGCTAGCTGATAAAATATTATTTTTGGATGTGCCTTGATAGTTTCTGAAAGAAATTGGCCTTTGAATCTGTAGACTGAGTAAAAAAGTTTTTCTTCACAAATGTGGGCAGGCCCCATACAGTCCAGTGAAAGCTGGAGGAAGGGCAGATACCTTCCTTCAACTTATGTTGAGACATCCATCTTCTCCTACCCTAGGACTCATAGATAAACAGATATGCACCTAGTTCTCCCTACTTTTACCTAGGTTTACTTTTATATTTATATTGAAATAATAACTCTCACAAAAAACAATCAATATAATTCATGGGTAGATAGAAATATAAATAATAAAGCAAATAAATTTGATCCTGCCACTCAACTGGAATTAAAATTCGTATCAGTCCCCTAATTATGGTGGTTCAACTGAAGATTTTTTTTTTACTTTAAAATAGAGTGAAAGTGATATGCATTCAGCAGAAGTCTTACTTTGAATTATGATCTTTTTCTAGGTTAGTGATATATATCATAAAATTCTCTTGTGATGCTTGGAGCTAGAAGTGAACCACAGTTTGCTCTCTGTCATGCAATCACCACAGTAAACAACAGATACTCTATGTTCTACTGTTTAGGCAGCAGTTTTTGGATACTGTGATTTGTATTTCACATCCATCTTGTCCACAAAATGCCCATCTATGTTTTCTTTTGATAAAAAGATGAAGAAAAAAATATTTTGAGATGAAACACAATGTAAATTTCTGAGCATGTTTACAGTAAAAGAGACTAAGCTATGGTGCTGGGTAGATTAGGTGTATTAAATTCATTTTTCAGAGGTTCATTATGTGTTTCATGTTTCTTTCATTTTCATTTCTATGTAATAGTCCAGTGGGGCAGGGAACAGTAAGCAAAACTTGACTGTAAATAGACAGTGAATATGTTTGTCTTTGTAGCACATGGAGTGTGCTGTCACACAGAAAGAGCAGCCGTGTACAATACATAAAGCAATGAATGTGGCTGTGTTCCAATTAAACTTTACTAAAACAGGAAACTGGCCAAGTTTGACTCATGGAGCATTGTTTGCCAATTCCTGCTTTACATGAATACAATCAAATTTATCTGTTCTTTTGTCTATAGTTACTTTTGTTGTTTCTAATTAGCTGTTATGAATGATTCTTGCTATGCACATTTTAGCTTAAGTTTCCTGGCACATATGTGTATGCTTAGAGATGTAATTCTTAAATTTTAGTTATGCATATTTTAAAAGAAAAAGACGGATCATTTCCCAGAGTGATTTTTAGCAATTTTCCATCTTACTAAGTGCACACACTTCTCTGTTGATTTACATCCTTTCCAAAATTTGGTATTGTTAGGTTTCTTAGTGTTTGCCTAATGAATAAAAAAATTATATAATATTGTGGTGTGAATATGCATGTCCAAGATATTAACAAAAGTAATTCATTTTTCATGTATTTGTAGAGACATGCATGTTTTTTGTTTCTTTAAAATTAATATCTATGTCTTTTGCCAATTTTTTACTTTTTTTTTCTTAACCTATTGAGCAAGTGAGTACATTCTTGAAAGAGATTCCTTTTACAATTATGTTTCAAATATCTTGTTCTGGCTAGTGGTTTAGTTCTTAAATCTTCTTTATTATTTATTTTAATAAGCAGCTTTATATTCTGACTCATTTAGGCAACTAGTCTCAATTTGGAATACTAATACTTTCTAAGAGTACACTCACTGAGGTCATCAAAATTGCTTTTAAAATTGTTTTCATATTTAAATCTTAAATACATCTGCAACTGATATTCTGTGATTTGGGTATGGTTAAAGATGCAATTTCAATTAACTTCCTAGATGGATAGCCACCACATTTATTGAATAGACCACTTATTTTATTGTATAGATCACAGTGAGAAATTATGTCTTCTTTGGCAATATATCTAGCTACCCTATGTGGCCTTTTTCCAAGCTAATTTTATGCTCCATTGGCCAATGCCCACAAAGACTTAATAATTACAGTTTCATAGATGTGTTAATAACTGGGAAGAAATCGCTTCTTCTGAGTGTCTTTGTTATTACTTCTTCTCCTTCCATTTAAAATTTAGAATGCTTTTCTCAATTTCCTCAAATATCCTGCTGGGATTTTGATTTAAATGCTATTAAATCCCTTAAATCAATTTTGACGGACATTTTACTCTTAAAAGAATTATCTCAGTAACTTTTTTCAAGACTTTTAAATTTTCCTTATCTTATAGGCATTTTCCTAGGTTTATTTAGGATACAAATTTAGGATATCTTAAATTTATATTTTTCTATTGTAATTTTAAGTTTAAACATATTTTTTACTTTGTTTATGGAATGTCAAAATACAATATCATTTATATTTATACTCTATCAATGAATTTTTTTTCAGTTTTCTTTATAAAATTCATAGCTACTCCCCTCATATTCATGTCTTGCATGTGTCTTATTGCAATGACTGGGACACATCCATGATGATGTAGAATAAAATAGGCTACTGTGGATTCCAAGTCCTGCTCCTGCTAAAAAAAATCAATGCTTAAATCACCATATGGAAAAATATTTATTCTGTGTTTTGGATAGACATCTTTATCAGATTAAAGTTTCTCCACCCTCTAGTACTGAGTTTTATTATAACTTTTATTTATTTTTTTAAGATTGATTTATTTATGCATACAAGCTGGGGTACAGGCCAGAGGTGTAGGGAGGCGAGAGGGTTCACCAGAGACAGAGTGGGGAGCAGAACAGGCAGATCGACGGAAATACACTGCTGAGGAGAGCAGCAGGTGAGGCATGAGAGGTCTGCCACACCATGTGGGAATCTCCTGGGATGGGCTATGAACTCACGTTCCGCTGCCAACGGCTCCACAGCCCAGCGCTTAATTGCTGCGCCACAAGGGAGGCTCTTATTATAACTTATAATTAAAGAATTTCATAAATGCCTTTGTGCCATTTCATTGACGTGATCACACTTAAGTGAAAAACAATTTTTTCATCATTTTACTGATTAAAATATCATATACACAATTTAATTTAATATTCTACCCTCTAAACTTCCAATCTTTCCAATCAATTTTTTTCTTAAAGTTTCAAATGTTTTGCTAATGGGAGAATATACATCACAATCCTATTGAATATTGTCCTGATAAGCATCCATATTTTTAAACTGAATAAATTTTATGTAACACATGAAGAAAATATACTTCTAACAAACTTCCCAAGTTTAAGAACCCAATAAAAATTATTTAGATTGCAGCTAAGATATTCCAAGGTGTTGAACTGACAGGGGAACAAGTCTCTTGTGATAGATATTGTTTAAGTATGATTGATATCATATAAATCCATATGGTTTAAGATCCTTCATTCAAATAAATGATTGAAATATACAGGAAGAGACAAAGACAATAAATGCCACAAATTGGAGTAGCTATTTTCTTTGCTAACTTTCTTCTAAGGTTCTAAAATCATGATATTGATTTGCTGCTTTTTTTTTGTAAGCCTTTTTATTTTAAAGACTTATTTATTTATGTGTACGAGAGCTGGGGTGCAGGCCCAAAGTGTTGGGGAGCAGAACAGGCGAATCTACTGAAATACACTGCTGAGGATAGTAGCAGGCCGAGGCAGGAGAGGTCTGCTGTCCCATGTGGGAATCTCCCTGGCTGGTGATTGAACTCATACTACAGTGGCTGCTGATAGCTTCATATGGCTGAGACCTAACCCCTTGCACCAACAGGGAGGCCCATTTTCTCTAAGTCTTACTCAAATGTCTCTCATCCAAAGTAGTAACTCCAAAAATAATGATCATACTTAAAGAACTGTATATGAAGAGTCATTTTAGTGTTACAAACTCATTTTGAGCATAAGGTAATGTGAAGGAAAGTCATACTTTTGTTGAATGCTACTGAATTAAGATACAATTGAACAATTATTTTAGTAGGTGGTAGGCAGGTTACTTGTTATTAATACAATATTTAACCTACTATCAGTCATTGCACATTCTGGGATTCAAAACCCATCTAATCTTGAGAATGAAGAAAAAAAATATTACTACAATGTTTGAAACCATAAGAACATTTAGGGTTGTGTTTATTTTTTCCACCATTAAATGTTTACTACATTGTAATCACTTACTCCTATATACTATATTCTAATTAAATGTTTCTAATGTTTCTTTTATTATGTTGTTTTTTAATATATAAATTCACTATGACAGTATTTAGGATTGAGTCATGTAGGCAATATTTCTAATCAATTCAGTAAGCAAGTATTGATACTGTTTTATATTCAAAAACAATAAAAAAGCAAAATTGCAGCTATATCTTTTCTATATATACTCACCGTATGTAACTCAGCAATAAAGGGGATGATTTGTATTAATTCTAGTTAAACTTGTTTTTTTAAATTTCTTTTTAACAATAACCTAAAAAAATTAAAAGAAAGAAAAAAATGAATGAAGCAAATTATTGAGCTTGATTTCTGCTGAAAACAATATTTGGGCTATAACTTCAAATCATTCAAAATCTTTGAAATTATTTTAGCTGCTGATTAATGGGATAGTTTTAAATCAGAATCAAGGTGTTCCACAGGCAAGATGCAGGCCAGTGGTGCAGGGGTGAGAGGATTCACTGACTGCAATACCGAGGGGAGCAGCGGGCAAGACAGGAGAGGTCTGCTGTGCCATATGGGTCAGCTCCCTGGTGAGATCAAACTCAGGCTATAGCTGAGATATTGCTGAGACTTAACCCCTAGGCCACCAGGGAGGCCCTGAAAACAGGATGTTTTGAAAGTTAATTAAGATAATAGATGGGTGGGTCCTGATTCAATAAGACTAGTGTTCTCTTAAAAGAGGAGATTTCCTTTGTCTAAGTTCAGCCATTTATATTTTTGCTTTTTTCTTACTACCCTTAATCTGTAATTACAAATGTTAATTTAATTTTATAAAATATTCTTTGTGCTCTTCAAATTACTTTTTTTAAAGATTTATTTAGTGATGCATACAAGACCTGGGGTATAGGCCAGACGTGTGGGGCGGTGAGAGGATTCACAGGGACAGAGTGGGGAGCAGAACAGGCAGTTCCACTGAAATATACTGCTGAGGGGAGCAGTGGGCGAGACAGGAGAGGTCTGCTGAGGCATGTGAAAATCTCCCTGGCCGGGGATGGAACTCCTACTGCAGTGGCTGCGGATAGCTTCACAGGCTAAAACGTAAGCTTTTGGGCCACGAAGGAGGTCCTCAAATTACTTTTCATTCTTTCATCTTTGTGTTCTGAAATTTTGATAAGGTGCTTTTTTTTCCTTACTTTTTTTTTTTTTTTTGATATATTGAAACTGAAATTGGCCCTGCAGCACAGGCCACCAGGAAAAACCTGCTCTTATCTGCTACCTAAGTGGCAGGATGTCCCAGATTTGTTGGTGCTGCTGCCATCAACCCTCCAGTCCCCTTGAGACTAGTACGGCCAAAGCAACTGGCAGCAAAGTGACAGTTTCCTGCAGGCAACAGGCTGCTCCCAGCGCAAGTCGGATTTGAGCGCCAGAGCCCTCTCCTCCAGCAGGAGCGCTGATGCTTGGCCCCAGAAGCGTGCTGCTGGCTGGCAACAGGACTGGCAGCAGGCAGCAGGTGGCAGGCATTTTACCATCCACCACCCTGGCCCCACTGGGGCTCAGGCTGCAGCAGAGGTTGGCAGTGGCAGCATCCGGCAGTGGTACCCGGGCCGTGCAGCCCTAGCATGCTTTCTCTCTGGGGCTGCAGTGTTAAGGTCGTTCTGTGCTGGCTCTCCTGCAGGTGGCAACAGCAAGCCCCACAGCTCCTGGCTCAGAGCTGCAGGGAGGAGCCTGGGGCGCCAGTGGGGCAGCTGCCCTGTGGGTTCCTGGCCACAGGCAGCAGAGAGGCCAGGGAGACTGGGGCCCACCCCGCAGCAGCTGGGACCCTGACTGCAGGCAGCTCAGGTCTGTGCAGGAACCAAGTTTCCCCTTTTGTATTTGGCACCTGGATGTGTAGTGGACCAATTAGGTGCAGCGAAATGAACCAATTAGGTTCAAGACCAGCTTCTTAGTTAATTGTCTGGATTGAAGATGGGAGTTGCTCCTGAATGTTGTCATAATAAAAGTTTCATTTATCTTCACACTGTTCTTTCAGTTCTTTATGGTTCTAGCTTCTTTGGGTATTTTAATTTATACACATTTTCATCAATAATCTATATGTTTACAACTCCCAAATTAATATCAACAGCAGGTACCTACAAACATTTTAAATATATAAAAAATGACTTGTAAAATAGAAATTAATATTGTTACCACTCCCATCCCTAATTAATGCTAGTGGCACCAATAATCGTTAAATTGCTCAAGCAAGAAAACAATATTTTGAATAGATTTTTTTACCTCTTTTTCAGCCTAAAATCCAATTAATCACTGTGCCCTAAATATGTTAATACAAAATAGTTTTCAAATGTCTTTCAGGTCTTTATCCTATTGATTTTGACACCACCACAGAAATGTAACAGATTTGTTTCTTTCTAAGTATTCCGTCCTCTCTACAGATATTAGAGTCATTTAAGAAAAAATACAAGTTTGACTATATTATTCAATATTTTAAAACCTGCCAGTGTTTTACCATCAATCACAGGACAGTGTCAAATTGTCAATAATATGAAATTACTGTGATACCCTGGTTTCAGTTTTGAATTACACAAGGGAACCGTGTTAAAAATAACCATAACGTAAGACTTCCATGCAAAATGTCCCTTCCAAGGATATGCAGTTTTACACTTCAAATACACCTTCAAATGTATTATCAAGAGAATAATCTATACTTACTGAGCTTTTTGCATTTATTTAATGTTTTAAAAATAAAGGCACCCACCTCTACTGATGATTGGAATATAGACTTGCCCAGACCCCATGGAAAACAGAATGGATGTTTCTCAAAATATTAAAAATAGATCGACCTTATGACCCAGCAATACCGTTTTTAGATATCTACTCAAAGAAGGCAAAAACAACAATTTGAAAGGCTATGTGCACTTCATTGCAGTATTACTTATAATAAAAAAGTGATGGAAACAACCTAAACTCCTCAATAACAAAAGATTGAATTAAGAAGAATAGGCATGGTGTAGATACAGAAGGAAATGCTATTCAGCTATGAAAACGAAAGAAAAGCAAACATGAAATCTTGCCTTTTGCAACAACATGGATGGAACTGTAGGGGATTTTGCTAAGTTAAATAAGGTAGAAGAAAAAGAGAAATTACAGAATAGTTTCACTCCTATGTAAACTATACATGTAATAAACAAAGAAACAGACAGTACTAAACCAAAAAAAAAAAAAAAAAAAAAACTAGAAATGGACTATGGAATTGAACTACCAGAAGGAGAAGGTAGGAGTTGGGAACTAAATTGAGATACAATCATAGTAACATTATTTTAATTGAATTTATAAAATGCAGTATTTTCATAAACTTATTAACAGGAACTAAGGTACATTTCTTTTAGTATTTTCTTTCAAATTGTCCACAAATTTCATCGATTTGTCAATACATTCATGTATTCAACACATATTTGTTGAGGACCTACTCAACAAGAAATTTGGAATATATTTGTACAAACAATTTGGAATATATTTGTACAAACAATTTGGAATATATTTGTGAATGAAATCAAATGCCCTTCTGACATGGAGCTGGTTTTCTAGTTAGAGAAGAGAGACAATAAAGAATTGACATAATAAAGAAGCAAATTATATGTAGCCCATGTTAGATGCAAATAAGTGATATTAAAAAAATTAAGCCCAGCCCTGTAATGGGGATCAGAAATGTATGTATGTGGGAAAGTGATGGAGAGAGCATAAAAGTATAGGATTAAATGGTGTGATCTGAGTCATTCTTTAAAAAAATGGCATCTCCTCCCAACCCTGAGGAAGGTGATATAGCTAACACAATTATCAGCATAGAGTGGGCCATGGGTGAGAAGCAGCATGAATAATTGTCCCAAGATAGAAACATAGCAGAGCGGTGGAAATCTATGTCTTTGAGCATAATGGCCAAGACAGAAAACACTGAAATCAGTGGGGCCAAATTAAAGTGGCACATGTTTTGATAAGGAGTTTGGTTGTTCCTTTGAGTTAAATAAGGAACAATGAAAATTTTTGAGAACACATGTTACCTTAAACTTAAAATTTGAAAAATATTTTTTTAAAGATATGACTAGTACTGTACAGAGACAACTCAGGCAAGAGAGGTTATGATACCTTAGATCACTATTGGTTATTAGTGACCAGTAAATACATTTTGAGGGCATTCCATGGGATTTCCTGATAGATTAGATGTGAAACTTGAAAGAAAAAGATTCAAAATTTGCTCATAGAATTTGATTTAAGCAAAACTTAAGCAAATGGAAGTATGAGATTAGCTGAAAGAAGGCAATAAATAAAACATTTGTAGAAGGACGTCCCGGAATTCAATTTGGGATGTATTGAGTGAGAAATTTATTAGAAATCCTTTAGATCGTTTGATATATGAATTGAGAGTTCAGGAAAATGCCTGGGCTGAAGTTCATAAGAGAATATTGCAGCTCCCTCATAAAAGATAAGGAAGTCTCAGCAGTCCATTAGTGCTATCACTTTCATCAATGCTACATGACCACTGTCTTATAAATCTAAGCACCAATTCTATAAATCTCTGTTACTGTCTTCTGCAGATTCAGTGTTCTCCTGAAGGATTAGTCTTTCTCCAAATATAAATGGTAATGCTGGAAACTGGGTCCTTAGTAGACTTACATTTCAATAACTAAGAACTGCTGGTAACTGGTTTCTGTCAAAAGAGATAGAAAATTTATTCCAAGGTGATTTAATGAAATCCCTGGAAATATTACATAAAATACCATTCATTATACGTTAGACAAACTTTCCATATCTGGAATCTGTAATTACCAGCTTTGTAAGAATAAACTCATATATAAATATTAATGTATGTATTGATGTAATGGTATAATGTGTTATATGTGTATATATAAAAATAATACATATATCTATAATATGTAATTTGTACATGTAAAAATTTTCATGATAAAGAGTTCAAGCATCAGTATTTGGATACACAAATGAGACAGTGAAATAGGTTAGTGTGGGATACTCCAGTGATTGTCTTTATTATCTAGATAATATTGACAATTCTAGATCATTTCCTCATTTCACTACAGTTTGACTATAACGACAATATTGCCTCCTTAGAGAAAAATGAGAAAAAAGTATCATTTTGTAGAAATATTCAGAAAATAAGCTAAATGTGATGATGTAGACAAATGTTCATAATACTGTACCTGTGATAAATAATAGTTCTTCTGCTTAAATATTCTAATATATTAGAAAATCAACTCCTGAAATAATTTTTTGAATAGCTTAATAATTTTAGTATAAAATTACTACTTTTTAAAAGCACAGTATCTTTATAATTATTTGACTTTATGATGCATTTATGAAATCTTTGCTTAATTGAAACCAGTTGATTGCAATTAGGTAAAGATTTATTATTTCATTTTTTGCTATCAACTAAAGTTATTTGCATTACTATTGAAAACTCAAAATGTGCTCAGAACTACTATATAGAATTAAAAAGAAATATAGCTATCTCTTGACAAAAAAAAAAAAAAAAAAAAAAAAACCAGCAGGTCAGTACAAGTTTAGCAAACCAATAGTAAACAACAAGAGATAACGAATACTGGGTGATAGGGCCTCCCTGGTGGTGCAACGGGCTAAGTCTTAACACTATGAACCTATCCACAGCCACTGCAGCATGAGTTTGAAGCCCAGGCTAGGGAGCTTCCCACATGGCACAGCAGACCTCTCCTGTCTTGCCCACTGCTCCCCTCAGTGTATTTCAGTCAGTCCACCAGTTCTGCTCTCCACTCTGTCTCTGGTGAATCTTCTCACCACTCCCACAACTCTGGCCTACACCTCAGTTCTTGTATGCATAAATAAATAAATAAATAATTTTTTTTTAAAAAAAAGAATACTGAGTGATATTTGCTTTTCAACATGGGAACTTATTTTGAAAAATGTTTTTCTGTTGTAATAAAATATATGTAGAAAAAATGTATAAATACAATATAAAGACTTTTGACAAATGTGTATACCTATCTAACCAGCATCCCAACTAAAATACAGTTCATTTCATCCACCCAAAGTACACTCATGGTTGACGACAATGGTTAATCATAGTTCTATTTCTATCATCATCAATAAATTTACTTGTTTTGAGTGTGTAGGGATAAATTATACTGCATATTCTGTTTTTTAGTTGGTTTCTTTACTTAGCGTAAGGATATTTTTGATTATCTTTATGATTGTTTGGAAACTAGACATTCACTATTCATTGTTAATTAGTATCCCATTGCATCAATAGACAACATTATACTTGCTATTTTGTCTTAAAGATGGGTATTTGGATTATTTCTGGGATTTGGAAATTGTCAAAACTACTCTGAGCATATGTAGACATTATTTTTTTGACATATATAATGATTTTTGTTTGCAAAATTCCTAAGAGTAAATTGTTGGATCATAGATTAGGTGTATGTTTAACTTTGAAGAACCTGTCATTAAAACATAAAAGAGATGGTACTAAGTGGAAGAGAACGTTTGTATATTTGACAAGAAGCTAATATCTAATATCTACAAATAATGAATACCACTGAACATAAGGGGAAAAAATGGTCCCATCAAAACATGGATTGAAGAGCTAGTTCACCAAAGAAAAAGTACACATGGTGAACAGCACATGAAAAACGCTCACCATCGCTTATCAGCAGGGAAATCCAAATTAAAACCACAAATAAGATAACACATCACATCTGTGATAATGGTCTATAACAATAAGAGCAGAAACAAGTACTGGTGAGCCTGGGGAGAAAGAGGAATCCTCATACACAGCTGGTGGTCCAGCCCTTATGGAAAACAGTATGAATGTTTCCCAAAATATTAAAAATAGATTTACCATGTAGTCTTTTGCTATGTTCTGCTTCTAAGCCAGTGTTGTTATGTTGTCACTGCCTGGAATGTTTCCCTTTTCCACTTATCTAAATCTTCACCGTCATCAAGGTAAAATTCTAAATTCTAGTTGAATTTTATTACTTGGCATTTATTATTGGTAGTTTTGCTATTCAAGTATTGCATTTTTCTTCTATTTATACTTACAGAAGACTTGTGTTCAGTAGGAAATGGAAGAGCAAGAGTACTGTCCTAAAGAATCATAATTCTTACTGTCTCACCAGCCCAACCTCATATACAGAAAATAAATATTGATAATAACAATGCAACAATTGCTAGCATTTATTGTGTCTTTACTATGTGCAGACATTTTTCTAAATTACCCTTTCAATTTTATGACTCAGGTACATTTATTATGTGCATTTTATAAACAAGAACGCTGAGAGGTTAAAGTATCTGCCCAAATTAATTGCCCTAGTAGTGGTTGAGTTGGCAAAAAGCTTACAGGATCTGACTTCAGAATTGTACAATTTAAACCCTAGACTGTAGAGATTCTTATGATAGATGATAAAAATATATCATTTCTTTTGAAAATTGAATAAAATCTCTGGAAACTTTTTGTTTAGATGCATACTTAATATATCTGCTTTTTAAATCTCAAAAAAATTGAAATCCCTTTACAATAATTATAGTAAAATCAGTCAGATCTCTGAACAACAAAATCTTAACCTCTAAATTATTTTGTATGATTGATAAAAAGATGGCATTAAAATTTTTAGGATAAGCTTAAACTTCAATAGGTAATTCCACTATCTCTGTTCACAGAAAATCATACTGAAAAGGATTATGATACTTTTAAGGGCTTAATAGACTATCACTGACTTTAGTGTTGATATTGGATATTTAATAATTTTCATAGATTTGCTGATTTACACAATCACTGTGTAGTTCTCTCCTGTTTTCTGAATGAACAGGCCCCTAGGGTGTTCCCACTGTCTACCAACAACATTGCTTATTTAGGGCCTTGCAGTGTGATTTCCTCTGAACTCGGACCACAATACCCTCATGTAGATAATCACTGGACTCACTCTTTCACTTTCCTTGGATCTATTCCACATTTTGCATCATCCAGACTTCCAATATCAAATACAAAATCTAGTATCCCTTCCCCATACCTCCTATTTTTCTGACCTGATCTTATCTTTCCTCTAAAATATGATCATCTCCAACTTACAGACATTTCTGTCTGCTTTTCCCCACTGGATGATTTGCTTCCTGACGGGGTCCAGACAGTACTTGTATTTGTGCTATGTCTTTAGTATCTAGTGAGAGGTTATTAGTTAAGTGAATAAAATCAACACCATAGATCCTGGAATCACAATTTAGATTATTCATTCAGCAAGAAAAGTATATACACATTGAATAAATGTAGCTAAAATGATAGATCATTTATTCTTGGTCAAAGGGAAGTTCAAAAAGTAACAAATGGATAATTCACTCTGCTTTCCCACAAATTGTATCAAATGAATAGCATAATGAATATCTTATACTTTATCTCCAGGAAGAGTATGAAAAACATGAAGAAACATTTTATGCCATTAATTTCCCAAAACATTAACTCATGACACAGAATCCTAGAGGTCTGGGTGTTTTATTGCAATCACCATCTTATTCCACTGGTACTATTTACACGATGATGCATTCTGGCTTAATATTAAATATAAACTTTGAAAAGGAAAATAACTGTAGGTGAAGTGACCTAATATTTCGGTTTAGGCAACTCAATTTTGGATCAAAGCTCTGTCATTTATTTGCCATGTGCCCTATTCCAAAAGTACTTTAAGAAAAAACTCTCTTTAAGTTATTATCACATTTCTTCACCTGAAAAATTGTAATAAACCTCTTGCCTTATTGGTCATGAGATGCAAGTGAAAGCTCATATGTGGAACTGATTTGTAAACTATAAATCCTAACATTAATATTTTTTCTAAAGAAGTGATAATATATTTCAGCTCATAAAAATTCTCATGGGTTTATTATATTTACTTATTTAATAAATAATCCCACTCAAAGATTAATTTTATGAACTTGCAGACATATAAATAAACAGAATGAGAAAGATGCTATACTATAGGGAAAAAAATGTTTTTGAAAATTTCTGAGATTGAACTAGATGTAATCAATATTATTTAAATATTTAGATGTTTTTGACACTGTTATACTGTTTTGTATATGCTACCCTTTAATCCTAAAAAGTAGACCACTTTATAAACAATTGAATTATATATCAACATATACATATGTAAATTTATTTTCTCAAAGACACAAGGATAGTTTAGACCATCCCTGTAAGGTTGAACAAAGGAATAAAAACGCTATATTAAATGGTAGGTTTCTGTTTAATATTTTGAGAAACTTCCAACTTGTTTTCCAACACTTTGTTTAAAAAAAAGTGCTATTTATATTTGTTCATAAAGGTGTATGTAACATTAGCAAACTACTACATCAAGAAATATAGATATCACATTTTCTTTGCTTTTGCATTACACCACTTGAGAACTACAGAGGCCCAGACCCATTTTTCGAATTGGTACATAGTAATTTTTTTGTGAAAAATGCTATATTTTCCTTTTAAGAGTGGCAGAATTATTTAAAAAGTTGAAACCAGTTTGGGGGGACTATTTCCCACATGAAATAATTACTGTCACATCCAGAATGAGACACAGTTATTGCACTCACTGACTTGTTTCATCACTTATCTATAATGAATCACCCTGGTATATTTTTTCCTTAGAGATTTCATTATTAATCAAAATAATAAAATGAACATAAAAGAGTCAAATAATCATCAAAAACTTCACAGATTTCCAAATACTTAATATAAGGTTAAATTCACTTAGGTCAAAGAAATATAAATTAATCAGTGATCTGTTTGAGCCAGGATGACTTCATATCATGCACACTTTTCATAATGACTATAACATAGAACATTATGATTTATTTATTTATTTATTTTAAAAAAGATTTGTTTATGCATACAAGCTGGGGTACAGGCCAGAGGCACGGGGCAGCAAGAGGGTTCACCAGAGACAGAGTGGGGAGCAGAACGGTCAGATCGATGGAAATACACTGCTGAGGGGAGCAGTGGGCGAGGCAGGAGAGGTCTGCTGTGCCATGTGGGAATCTCCATGGCCGGGGGTCGAACTCATGTCCCGGCTGCTAATAGCTCCACAGCGCAGTGCCTAACCGCTGCACCACCAGGGAGGCCCCATTATGATTTTTTTTTTAATGCTATTCTTAAAGCTGAAAAATGTGTGGAAATGTTTGCTCATTTTAGTACCTGTTTTTAAAAATTATAATCCATATTTGTGCAATATTATAATTTAATATATATGACTCAAATAGAAATGTGACATATATGAATTTTACGAAAATACCTAAGTGTGTCCTTAAATAATGTTGTGCACCAAAAGGTTTTCTTGGGCTGTATTACAATTAACTACTGAAATTTAAAAACTCTAGGCAGAGAAAATACATTTCTGGCAAAAGGTAGTGACATAAGTCGTAAAATTCAGTTACAGAAATATGTAGCTTGCATCACACTATTGATTATCCACCCACCTCCGATCATCATATCCCAACATATAAAACCAAAAAATGATGTTTTAATCGTCAAGAAGTTAGACAACATATTTCCAGATTTTGAGGAAATGGGGGCAATAAATTTTGTTAGAAACTAGCCACCCATCATCTGAAACATCATATGTTGGAGGTGTTACCCAAGCAGCGGACAGTAAATTACCGGAGGAGGAGTCAGCACTATGCTTCTGTTATTCTCCCTGGATTGAAGAGAGTGTGATGGTTCAAGGATGAAGTAGGACAGAAGTCTTACCTTCTATGTCCTCCTGAACTCTTTCTTCTGGAAACATCTATGCAATCACTCAAAATCCAACAGCCTTTGTACATAAATTGGATGGCTGGGCTTAGATTTTCCAGTTTAGTGAATTTAAACAGCAGGAATTTTCATCATTGTTCAGCAAACTCTTCTCTACACTCTTCTTAATCTATAATTTAAATTGATTCTCTGAGGTGTTCCAACCATATTCTAAACCCCTACCCTCATACCTGATATTAAGTGCATTTATATGTATCCAAGTGATACACAATGAATGTATTGTCATATAATGCTTTTCTTGTGTATACATGAGTTGCTTTTGTTCTATATACATCCTAGAAGAGGTTGTGTTCTCTACTGCATGTTCTCCCAAAGATGGCATTGCAGAAACATATCACAAGGACACAAATAAATAGAATTAAATAGAATTATTATAGGAATTAATATCAAAAAATGATAATCAGATTTCCCATACGAATATGATGGCTGAAAACAAAGAAAATTACACATAATATACTACAATGAGATATGTTATTAAGTATGATCTTCTCCAACACATTTGGAGAGTAGAACAAATTTAAAGAACAGATTTCTAAAAGCATAAAGAAGTTTAGTTCTCCACCTTATTTATTCATGTAAGCACCTTATTTGCACTCTGTAAAATTTAAAGAAATGATATTTATGTTTAAATGAAAGCCAAGGGAAAAAAATAAAATGTTTGAGAGATGTTTCTAATTCCCTGTGGAATATTTTTTTTAAGATGTAATTCTATTAAAAATTAATACATTTGAGTTCAGTCAACATTAAATTGTAGGGCATTTTAAGATCTGTAGATTTTACTTTGCAAGTCTTAGGGGGAAATGTGCTTTACTTTACCTTATTGTTATAAATTCTGTCATTCTTTAGATTGCATATTTAGCTCCACCTTTTTTCTTGAAAAATTTTGGAAACTATAGATAACAATATAAGAAAGATTGAACAATATTAAAAAATATATCTAGGATGAGTCACCTATAATTGAAGTGACCAGAATAATCATATGTCTTGGTTTTCCAGGGAAAGGTGAAGTGTTAGTTATTTGGCTTAGTTATTTTTTTTAACATTTATTTATGCATACAAGCTGGGGCAAAGATCAGAGGCGTGGGGCGGCGAGAGGGTTCACCAGACAGAGTGGGGAGCAGAACAGTCATATCGACGGAAACGCACTGCTGAGGGGAGCACCAGACGAGGCAGGAGAGGTCTGCTGCGCCATGTGGAATTCTCCCCAGCCAGGCGTCGAACTCGCGTCGCTGCTGCCTACAGCTTCACGGCACAGCGCCCAACCGCTGCGCCACCAGGGAGGCCCTGGCTTAGTTATTTTAACATTCTTTTTGATTTTCAAAAGGGTCATGGTTTGGATGATGAATTATATAGTCACTATGCCTGTAAATTATTAAGCCAAGTACTGCCTACTTCTATTCAATTTCACTTTCTCAAAATCAACGTAACTTTTCTCCATCTCTTTTCCTAAGTTACTTTATTTTCCAGAAATATAAGTAGATATTTATTTAAGAATATCGGTGTTGAAACAAATTTAAATCCTTTGCTTTTAGAATTTTAGCACTGGGGACTTCGTTGGTGGTATAGGGGTTAAGTCTCAACACTGTCAGTGCCAGGGAGAGCATGGCTGAGTTCCTTCCCTGGCCAGCGAGCCAACCCACAGGCCCAGCAGACCTCTTCTGTCTCACTTGCTGCTCCTCTCAGCAGTGTGTTTCAGTAGATTTGCCTGTTCTGCTCCCCGCTCTGTCTCTGGCAAACCCTCTCACCCCCTGTATCTCTGGCCTACATCCTAATTCTTCTATGCATAAATAAATATTTAAAAAAATAAAGAATTTTTAGCATTTATCTATCATTATATTCCTGTTTGAAATAATAAACAAATACTAACTGAAGAATACAGTAAAAATTTAATTTAAACTAACTTGGTTAAATGCAAGAAATTAAAAAAATATATTCACATACATGTATATTTATGTATATATAGCGAAAGAAAGAAACAGACAAAAAAGCAAACACATAAGCATGCACTTACATTCTTGAGAGAATGGAAAAAATATTGGTCTACATCTAAAGACATTTAGTGCTATATCTAAAAGCATTTTATTTTCCCTTAATATTAAGAAGGTTCTTTGGAATAAACAATTTCAAAACTCAGCTTGAAATGGACCAATTGTAAAGAACAGAGTGGCAAACTTATGTTACCACGCACAACTGTGAATGGCTTCCAGACAGTTAAAATGTGTCATTTAGATGGAATGTGTCTTATTTATCCATTCTTTAGAGTGATTGAAATACATTGCTCTCCCCCAGTTTCTTGGCAAGTGTTTCAATTAAGTGGGCACAAAATTTATCCTAGTGCAGTGTTCTATTATTCTGCTCTGTAGTATATAATTGTATGTGACTTTGGACTAGTGGAGACCTTTCCTTGCTGGAAAAATAAAATAACACATCTCTTTCAAGGTAATAACTGTAACTTTTCTCAGTGGAAATTCTCGTCTGGTAAGAAAAACAACAAAAAACAAAAAACAACACTGATGCTGGAACCACAGGACATTTATTTTCATCAATGTATTATAAAATAATGGGAAATGTATTTAGCTAGTGAGATTTGTAAACTGCAAAATGCTTAATATGTGCTAAAATAAGCAAAAGCACATGGAAGATGGTAAAATCATGTTCTTTATCTAGAAATGAAGTCTGCATATTGGTGATGATTTAAGATAAAGATTATCTACAACTCACATTTCCTATTTACCTTGAAGTTTTTAAGAATTTACAAACAAAGACATATCTGGGTTTCATTGTGCACTGTTAGAAACAATTATTTTGATACACTCTTGGAATTCCAGGAGCTATTCAAATTAAGTTACAAGCTTACTTCTTTGGCTGTTTTCTACTTGTTTTCATTTCTGTTCCCAGTGTTTCTGGTTTTCTTAAAATGGTGAACTTAGGATGCTGGAGTAATGTTTAATCAGTTAAAATATCAAACTTCTATTATTTTAAAAGACTCAAATCACAGCAACACCTGTGCAGGCATACATAGGCAAGCCCACACAAATAAGAATATTGAGACAAAGCTTACAATTTTATAGGTACTAACCATTATTTTGCAAACTGGAGAACCTAAGAAAACTTGTGCTAGAGATCATAAACCTAGATCCTTGTGTCAGCTTTGACCATAGGCTAGCTGTGAGTACTTGACAGCATCAGCTACTTTTCTACCTCAGTAAGAAGTTTGCTTATTAATGTATAAATATTTTTCAATTCTCCTGGTTTGCTTTGGAAGTAATTTGCATTGAAAAATATGTGCCATGTTAGAATAATTGTTGGCTACATGACTTCTTAGAGGTTTTGCCCATGGTTTGTTTCATCTATTTTAATTATTCGCTCTGTATGAAAATACCATGAAGAGTAAAATATTTCTCTTCTGCAAAAACCAAGTGTGAGTTTCACACTATTATGTTTTCCCATGGACTAGATGCTAAATTACTAAACAAAGATGTTTACATTGTCAGTTATTTCTGGTTGGTAAACTGCGAATTTATGGACTTTTACTTAATATCTAATAAGGTCCGGTAGGTGAATAACAGGATACACACAACAGGAACTAACATTTTCAGGACCTGGTCCTCACTGAAAGAAGCACCTCATTACCAGTTACCTTTGCTGGACATTTTCATAGAGGTCTTATTTATCATCAGTAATCTATTTTCTAAATTTAGCTTCCTGTATTTCATCATAGAGATTAAAAGTAGTCTTGTATGAACTTCTAATTTTTATGATAGATATTATTAACATATCTACTCTTACATGCCTAGAAATTACTCAACTCAGATTAAGTATCACTTTTCTTTAAGAGGAGAAAAGAAAATCATTGAGAGATTGTGAGCTGATCCAAGTTACACATCACCATCAAAGAGTCAAAATTACAACAATAATTTTCAGTGATTTCATGTGAGCTTCTACTTATATGCTGAACCAATTCTCCTGAACAATTTTTCCTTTTTTTTAAGGTTTTTGTTACTCTCTATATTGGAAGTATCCTTTGGAGATTAAAGGATTGTGTTAAATTATAATAATGGCCCAAATTCTTTACTCTTTCCTGTTCCTACTGTCCCAAGAATTTGACTTGAAAATTTCTCCCATTACAAGGCAGAGTCTGTTTTTCTTGCCCTTGAATCTCGGTTGGCTTTGTGACTTCTTTGGTTCATAGAATTTGGAAGAAATAATGTTGGTTGCTTCCTGGTACTCAAAGGACTTCAATGCCTCTCTTCAGTGTCTTGGAAACATGAAAAGTTGCCGAGGAAACAAGTTTGGGCAAGTATGGTAGTGGGTGAGAATCCTCTTGAAGTAGAAGTGAACCATTCCAGCATGCACCACGCTAGAGCAGCCAGCACCCAGTTCAACAAAGATCTGAAGCTTGACTATTCAACAGTCCTTTCCTCCAAATTTCAAACCCTTGGAATAGAAGTTATTTTAAGCCACTAAGGAGTACGGTGATATTTTACAAAGCAAATGCTAACCAGTTTTGGTGAATGGGGATACTTAATCTCACTAAGAAAGTTGGGGGGAAATTTGCACCCATGATTTTATTTATTTAGTATATTAAAACCTCTCACATTGATGAAACTGTGTCATTGAAATAGTCAAATAAAATGTAAGAAGCAAAATTTCTGTATACTAAAGTGTGTGAAAATAAATTGCTTAAGAGAGATTTTAACCACATTAGCATTATATTTAATGGTAGTACTAGGTAGTTACTATAGCCGTGTAGTGTTTTTAATGGAAGTACAGCTAATTTGAGTCTAGTGAGTATGCCTTTAGGTTTCTACTTTATAAGATAGAAAGGAAAAAAAAATGGCTGGAGCAGCATCCCTGCAATACAGGAGAGCAATTAGTCGATATTCATCAATATCAGGGAGATTTGCCAGGAATTTTGAATGTTCTAAGGGAATCTATTTAATTCCTCTATAAATCCCTACCAAAAAATCTATACTATTCTGAAAGACCTGTGGTAGTTTCCCACAATGTTCTTAAATGTCAATTTGGCATTGGAAACTGCTGTTTCACAGCATAAACTGAAAGCGACCATCATAGTTACATTGAGAAAAGTAATAATTTGCAATTCTAGGGAAGCTTAGATTTAAAAAAAAAATGACTTTCTCATGAGGCTTTAATTCAGATATCATTATCAAGGAGAAGGGAGTACATGTTGCAATAGAATCCAACAGCTTTCTCACTGAGCACAGCTTTCAAGTTTTCTAGCAAATTGATACAGTCATTATTCTATCAAAATAAACACTCATTGACTAATTATACAGTTCAGGACATCACCCTGAGCTACTTTGCATAGTGTAAAGTTTCCTTCTTTGAAGTCTCAAAAATATTTGGTTTGCTTCAGACCTTCTGTGCTTATGTCAAGGAGCCACTAACTTTGGCTCTGGCTAAACATGATAAATTATAGCTAGTAAAAGGCATAAACAAGAATGTATCTCGGGTCCTGTCTAGCACCTTTGTGTCATAAGAGGCATTATTGCTATTTCTATAATTCTTGTGTTAGATTTGCAGGAATATACACCTATTTGTGTTCCCAAAATAATTGTCTATAATGGATGTCAATTAGAGCGTTTGTATCCTAACTCAGGCATTACATATGAAACTGATATATTTCTAAGGAAACATATGGATAATTAATTTCCTTTGTATTCCATTCATTCAGAATTTACTTAGGCTTTACTGCTCAAACTCTAGAAAGAAAATCTCCTTCAGGGAAAATACACACACATATGACTTTATTCATATGCAAAGGTGTTATCTTTGTTTTTCAATAAATAAGCACCCAGTTGATCAATGGAATTAATCAATGCGACTGCTTAGTAAATATTTTTCATCCAGAGAATACAGATTCATTTGGAAAATGTTGGCATCTATTTTTACATAAAATATAATTATAAGTTAAAGTATGTGAAATATATAAAGAAACACAAATTCCAATTTTTTTCTTTTTTTTTAGGGGAGTTTAAAATAATCTTTATAAGGGCTCCAATTATTAGTATCATCTAGTGGTAAACAACTCAGCATTGGAGTCAATTTTTGTTTATAAATATATGGACAAAATACATATGATTCCTTACTCATACTAAATTGGCTTCTCATTTCATCTTATTTTCCATGGATGATATCCATAGCATTTTTATTAACTCTTATTTTTAACATTAAGAGCCATCTTATAGAAAATTCTTTTAAAATTAAATATGAACCCTTCTATTTCAACTATGAGTCAAAACAAACACACACACACACACACACACACACACACACACACATTCAATTTAATATGTTTCAATAACTCAATCTGCTCTACCCATAGCACCTTTAAATACTGCTGATGTACTGGGGTAGCTAGTTCCCTTAGCCCTATTCTATCACTAGAACTTTTGACTCTTGAATGGACAGTGAATAACACAAAATATCTGAAAGGTTAGTCTAAAAGATGCAAAAAAAAAAAAAGTAGACAAAAAAGTTGCAACTACATTAATTAGAGGGGATGTACATAAGACTCATAGAGATCATTCTCAATGAGAGAGCATGAGGAAGAGACACAAGAATGACACTGAAGGACAGAAATATATTTTGAGCCAAAGAGAGTGCCAGAAAATAACTGCCTCATTCACTTATCATTTTCAGAAGTCAAGTTCTTCCCATTAGGGCAGCTATGTTCTGTTACAATTCATTGCCCCTAAAGACTTTCCAAACCCCAATTTTTGTGCACTTGGCTCAAAGAAGTTCCTATTTCCAGCAACCAAAACTTCTAAAATTGGTATAAAGAAGTGGTAACTTTTTATCTAAGTACAGGTCTTACTGTAATTGGATAATGTGGTTGAATATTGGTTGGTTTAAAGATTTGTAATACAAAGGAAAATATATATATTCACAACCAAGAGTAGTTGATTTGATAATTCACTGCATATTTAGACAATCTATAGCAATGACCCCTCTACTTTAATGTAAATCACTAAGTGTTGATTCTATTTTGAAACAGTGAACAATTATGACAGTGCTATCTATGGTGGAATGTTGAAATGAATCAATAATTTTCATAGAAAAAACTCATTGTTAGCAAAACAAGCCTATTAAACTTAGGGTTATTTCCAATTGCTTTCAACTTTTGAAAAATGCTAACACTGCCAGCTAGACCTTCTTATAAAATTGGAAACAGACTGGTTATAGATATATAAGCCAGTGATACTGTGTCAGCACTTTCTAAATCTGTATTGGTGCTTTCATTCCAAGTATAATCAAGGCCAATCCTGTACCAGCCAACACATCTCGGAAATGTTGTACAAAAACTTATGAGTATATCGATAATGATTTGCCCATGCCCTTTACAGTACAAAGAATCCCTTAGGAAGCAAAATGTACAGCTGCCTTTGTGAGAGCATATAAGATTATTCAACCTAAAGTACTCATTTAAAAATGAAATTCTAGATTGAAAATACAGACAAAAGAAAGCAATCATCTAGTTGTGTATTAATTCATTTATTTATTTGTGTGGTTTTAAGAAAAAAAATAAGTATTAATGTGCCTACTCTGTGTATTCTTAAAAGTAAATGAAAATATTAATGCTTTTCAAATCTAGAAAAAAACTTACAAGAAATAATTAATTAAAATTTAGTGTAGGAATTTTAAATTAACTAAGAAAGTACAGTAAAATGAATAATATTGGGCAAGGTAATATTGTGGTGACAAAACACTTAAAATCTCAGTTGTAACAAACAAGCAAAGTTCTCTGGTTTCTTAAAGGTCAGCTGGAAGATCTCCTATATCTATTCCAACTCCAGGACCCATTCCTAGCACCATTGCCTGACTGCAGAAACAAAAAAAAAAAAAAAAAAAAAAAAAAAAAAAAAAAAAAAAAAAAAAAAAAAAAAAAAAAAAAAAAAAAAAAAACTATGAAAGTTACTGAACTGGTAGTAACAATCTGATCCAGAGGCAACATGGATCTCCACCCACAGTCAGGGCCCCCCACCCCCCCATCCAGAGGGAGGACAGAAGTGGAAAGCTCAGGCTGGCATGTACCCAGAAGGAGACTAGGATTGATAAATTAAGGATAAATAAATTAGTAGTAACACATCTCAAAGAGTTGCATTTGATCTGATCTTCAAAAGTAAATAAGAATTTAAGCATGTGGATTTGAAAATCTAAAGCATTTTCCCAGACAAAAGGTACATCATGAGTCAAAAGGTAGGTGTGCTTTGTGCAGACAACAGCTAAGAGTATCACTCAGCCAGGCACATATTTGTTATCAAAGGAGAGCTTCATCTAACATTTGTCAAAGATGACGTGAAAGATTTTATTCAGACCTCTGCAGTGGTGGACTGAAACTCCATGAAAAATCTAGCTCAGTTCACCTAAAACAAAGGTGAGAGAAGTGTTTAAAGAGGGAACATAGAGAAAACAAACTATCAATAAGAAAGTGATAAGTGAGCCTCCCTGGTGGCACAATGGGTTAAGTCTCAGCACTATGAAGCTATCCAGAGCCACTGCAGTACAAGTTCAATCCCCAACCAGGGAGCTTCCCATATGGAGCAGCAGACCTCTCCTGTCTCCCCACTGCCCCCCTCAGCAGTGTATTTCAATTGATCTGCCTGTTCTGCTCCCCACTCTGTCTCGGGTGAATCCTCTCACTCTCCCACAACTCTGGCCTACACCCCAGCTTGTATGCATAAATAAATAAAACTCAAAAAAAAAAGAAAGTGATAAGGTGAACAGAAAGAGAGGAAGGGGTGCAGTCAAGGGCAAACAGATAATTACAGAAGGGGGTAAGGGGAAATTAGTGAATATAGTTTGGCAATGTATGTTGCAAGAGTATACATTGAATAGTTTGGCAGTGCTGCATATTTTAAAATGAAAACTCACCATTGTCGCTGGGGACCTCTCTAGAACACAGACTCGTTCTTTGGAAGTTAGGCTAGAATTAGTGGAAGTCAACTGATGAACAAACCCAGTGTGCCGTGAAGGAGTTTTTAGTTCACTCTGATGAGGACTACATGATTGTAAGAGGTAGTACTCAGATCATAAAGACATCATGCCTACTTATTGCATCCAGTCTATTATAAAATGTGGAACATGGAAGTCATATGATCTGAATTTGAATTTAGGAAGCTTGATATGGAGACTTTGGTATGACTTAGAAGAATGATACTAGAAGAATGATCAATTTGGATGTTAATGAAAACTCTATCAGCAATTTCATTGGGAAGTAAATGGAGTGTTATCTAGTCAAAAAAAAAAAGGAAAAGAAAAGAAAACTCACTACTTACTCTCTTCCTTTATTCTCACACACACTTGAACCAGATGTGTAGGATTTTCCCAATGAAGACCAATTCTCCAATAGTAGCTGTATATATTGCAGTATAATTCAATTCTTATATTAACCAAAGTTAACTCAGACTTCACGGTGAAAAGCTAAGAACTCATGCCCACAAGTTTGGCCACCACTTCAAAAGTCAATTGTAAGTCATAAGTTCCCATGTTACCCACAAGTTCTGTTTGATTTGGCTGCAAATGGTGGGTTCCCTGGAGCCTTCCCCTAGAGTTTGATGCTGTTAAGAGTGGCTCATGGAACTTAGGAAACAGTTTATTTAGTATCTGACATGTTGTTTTTTTAGTACTTAGTATTGACATTTGATGTGTTTACCCATCTATAAGCTCTCCAAACTCTATAGTTAGGAGTATTAATGGAGGCTTCATTCCATAGGAATGATCAATTACTAATTCATTTTCATTTCCATCTCCCCTCTTTAGAGGACCAAACTTGTGCCTGAAGGTTATAACCATGTAATCATGGCTTGTTCTTTGTAGTGACCAGCCTCTTCCCAGGAGTCCATCAAAAGTCACTTCATAAGAATAAAGACAATCGTGGGACTCAAGAAATTTCAAAAGATCTTATTGCTTTAATGTAGAATGTATTACAAAATTATGAACGTGCACTGTTTGCACTTGTGATAAAACTTACAGAAATTTCACATTACTATTATAATATTATAGAAACAAAGACCATTAGAATGTAGAAGGAAAATTAAAAGTCATTCAATGTGATTTCACTTTCTTGAAGAAAAAATGACTGTAACTGTGAAATATAAGGTTCAGTTATTTGGTATGGGTGTGATTGGGAGACACCTAGCTAGCACCAAGAACTTCAGATTTCTAGTGACCGTATTATTGTCAAAATATGGGCAACTAGTGCAGCATTAGCTAATCATTATCTTTAGTATACTCCCTGAGAGATCATGCTTCTGTTTCCCTTCACTCTGTCTTGATTTCTGCACATTCATCACATTCCCTAAAATTGGGTCTGTGACTTCAACATGCAGAAATGAAGGACACATTTGTCATTGAGTAATCCCTTGATTTAATACTTTCTGATGCGTTAACTATTAGCTCTCTCACGGTCCTTCAGAACAGACAAGAAGATCCCTGAGCATTTAATATTTTATTAGTGATGTATTTATTTGTCACCATTGCTTTAATCACATCACACAATTTATTTTGCATGCATAATGTACTAACATTGTGGAAAGCATTGTTCTAAGTATTAGAGGTATATTAAGTGAGTGAGTATGTTTTATTTTAAGGAGTTAGCAATTGCTTATTAAAAAGTTTACTCTTTGTGTATGTTACTCTCACTAGCCTTGAATTTCTATATGAATGCTACCAATTGGTCATTCTTAGAGTCAACTCAACATGGGAAACAAATACAATTCTAAATCAATACTCACATATACAGAAATGACACTTTTTGCTTGTTTTTTTTTTTAAATCAAGAAACCATTTTTACTTTATTTTCCATATTTTTATAACCAGGCTAACCACTCAGGGGAGCTTAGTCTTCTGAGTAGAATAACTTGTCTATAACTTTGGTGAACACTTAAATTGTCATGGATAACTTTTACAAATAGAATTATTCATCTAATTTACACCACTGATATCTTTACTGTGGTTCTAAAATTGCCATCTGCTTCTTAAATCAAAGTTAAATGAGGACATAACCCACATCCATACTGCTCTTTATGAGCTTCCTTAAACAAAGAACACATGCATTCATGAACATAATTTAAAACATAATATCTAAAAACTGGATTTGGTGCTCAAATCCTTTTGAACAGATACCTTTGTGTCTGACAGCTATTGTTCTGTAAAATATTACCTCTACAGTGAGAGACTTATAAGGATATCCTCACTTGATGCTCCAAACTGCTGATCTACTGGGCCAGATTTGCTGACCTGCTGGTCTTGCTTAGGTTTAGTTCTGAGTCATGGGTAAGTTGAGTTCTATTGTAAGTGCCCTTTATTTTTCAGGGACCATCAAAGTAGTCAGCACGTCCTAGCAGTAGCTGCAGATTGCTAGAGTGTGGAAGAGAGAAAGCCCAGTGCATAAGCACATTTTAAACCTCTGCATTCATCTCATCTGCTGATAGACAGCCAAAGCAAGTTCAAGTTCAAAGATGAGAATAGGGGAAATATAGTCATGTAAAAATATGTTCTAATGTAAAAATAGAAAGAATGTCAAAGAGCATTCTAATATATAACATAATGCATATTAACCACCATCTCTGAATTTCACTCAAAATGACTTATTGAAAATTAGAGTCTAAATTATCTATAGTGGTCAGCAACAATAAAAAAAAAAGATCTTTTTATTCAAGGATCTATGTATGAACACTCTCTATAGCAGGGTTAGGCATTCTGTGTTTAGATTTTTCCTGACTAACTGGGTGGATGACATGGTGTAAGATGTATAGAGATTTTATCAAATAATAATTCCATTCAAATGAAAGTTATATTTTCTATCAAGAAATGAATATTCTCCACACAATTCAAAAACAAAATATGTACATGAATATATATGTGTGTCTATCTATCTACCGATCTGTCTATCTACTATCAATCTTCTCACTGGGAAAGATTGATGAAGATGATTTTCACGGACTTATCTTCCATGGACATTCTTCATTGGATTAACTCTCCTGGAAGGAGTTCAATTAATAATTAGATAATTAATTAGGTCTGCATTAATACTGTAAACATAACATGAAAATTCACTTTGATATGTATTGTCATTTTAGGATCACTGGTCAGCTCAGAGGTATGAATAATCATGGTAAGGGATTGAGATTTGAGCACCATTTTTTTTTCTTTAATGAGTCTGGTATCATTAGATAAATATATAGTCTCAATTACTGAATGTGAAATCCTATTAAAATATTCCATATGAGTCAGTGCCCAGAGGACCATTTTTGATCTGGGTAGAACAATTCATTTTTTGAGGACCTTAGAAAGGCAAATTACGTGTTTTTAACAAAAGGTCACATATGAATCTTCTTTATTCCTTTATTGTAGCAAAAGGCAAGATCTGTCATTCCCATTCATAGAGAATAAAAATGACCTGTAAAGATAAAGACTAGATTTAAAAACTAAAAAATTCTGTAATTTTATTCATTTTTTGCCAGTGTTTCTCATTATAGTAATGACTAGTAAAAAAAATTCAAAATGATGAAACCTGTTTGACTTTTTTATGTATCAGATAAAGGAGCTATCTTTCCCAATAACATATGTTTCCCTCTAGACACATGTATGCATGTGAACACACACGTGCACACACACGTGTACCCATCACTTTACCAGTATTTATTGTAACTTTATGAATCTCCCAAGTTCAGGAGCAGTAACTGTTCTAATTTCTTTGTCTCTGATGAAACTATGGAAATGCTCTCTTCACTTTCTCTCTTTGGGACTATTATTTTTATCAAATACCAAGCCAACGTTTTTCTATAATTAATGATGTGTCTCACGCTAACTCAAAAAGATCATTGTAGGGTAAATGGAAATGATCAGGTTTTTCGCTCTCCTGCCATTAACATCACTGATAGATACCTGTGGTCTTACATGCATGCCTGATGGTGGAACTTGGAGTGTGGTGTGGGCATGTGTGGTGGGCAAACCTGAGCCTAGAGACAGAGCATAGAAACTAGAAGCAGGGCAGCCACAGAGAATGGGGGCAGCAGAGGACCTTGCGGAGAGTGCGGTAGAGACCAGTGAGGAGACCATGAGAGAGCACCAGAGAGCCCAGATAGAGTGAATATTCTCCTGGGCTGGGAGGCCTGCCAGCCGCCTGGCCCTCTGAAGCCTCCCTGCCTGCCCTGCGCCTGGTTGCCTCACTGTAAATGGTGCAGAAAGTTCATTAAAAGACTGAAAAGCCACCAAGGGCTCCAGAACTCCTCCTGTACCCGTCTGCCGGGATCATAGAGAGTCTGCCCTGTGCCTTCCTGGCATTACACCTCTGCACTCTCAAAGGCAGCAACTATGGTTTGAATCTCAATCCAGGCACACTGTCCATGACAATGTTGCTTTTAAGTTTTGTTTAAACCTGTTCTCTGAAATAGATCCATAGATTTAATTAGCAAAGTCTCTTCTAAAATCTCCTTTGATTTTTGTTTGAAATGAACTTCCAATTTTTCAGTTTGCTTTAGTTATGATTATGTTTGCAAACATTTTTCCCAAATGTATGTTGTACACACCATAATCAACATTTGTATAATTTTTAATCATAGAAATATTTGCACAAATGATAAAATTGTACTACAGTGGTTTGGGGTAAGTTTTCCACTGACTATAAAAAAATAGCATAGTAAGGCAAACATTTGGAAATTTTAACAAGTTACCAGATACTTTATTTATGAGCTATATTATTTACCTTATTTATAATATGTAATTTCCATTTTTATCTACCAAATAATAAGATTAGGAAAGATAATTTTAAAAGTTCTCCTCTGCTTTCAACATAAATATGAAACATTACAAATCTACACATAATAACATTTATATTTCTTGTAATCACTTCCAATGATTTTTTCTTGCCAAAAATAAAGGTATTGGCTTAAGTAAATGTTAATTTTCAATGTTTATTAGCTAAAATTGAAGTAAATATTTTTTTAAATGGATATTAAACCCAAAGCAGTGATTTTTGCTCCAACCAATTTTATCAAAGCAGCAGGTATATAAATTCAAAACCACCTGTATGGTTTTCTTGCTGGCCCACACATTTTGGGGTTCTATGAGCTAGAATTTGGAAGTTATTCAACTCAGTGTGTATATATCACCAACATTTAATAAATTACAGATATTATCTTAGAAGTGACCAGTAGAGAACTAATATTGTTAATTTTTGTCATTTCAAATGTGTGTACTGCACTGTATAAATTTGAAGCTGGTGATTGTAGACTATAGAACAAGGAGATACAGACATAAGATAAGCACACACCATTTCTTAGGACTCTAATTTTTAATGGTATAAAATATGTTCGCAAATTGATTTCTTTCAGGAAGTCATTTTAACATATGCTTTCACGATCATTTTGGAAACAAAAAGTCTTTTATAGTTATTTTGATTTTTAGCATATATTAACATAACATTTCTCCAACTATAACAATGAGTTGCTGAACAAAATTAAGCATTTTAGATGTAAGGAAATTAAAATGCAGTGACTATGCTAGACTTGATTGCTAGAATCTCCTATCCTGTTCAATACTTTGATAATTGGCCCAAATGAAAAAAAAAATGTTGATTTTTGAAGATGAAAGTAAAGCAGTAGTCTACTTTCTGAAATCTCAGTGTCAGAGACTATGAAAAGCAAGAGGTATGCGTGGATTATCGCTTGTTCTTGCTTTCCTTGTCTCCACATTCACCTTATCTCCCCCAATACAAGTTTTACTGACTAAGAGCGACCCAGATCTATCAGATGTGGAGACACCACCTTTCCATGTCTTCTTCACCAGGTCTCATTTGATGAACTACCTATTTTCAAAAGGGCTGGTTATTGGCTTTACTCTGATCCTCCAGTTCGCCCTTCTAGAACATTACAACATGAATAATATACTAAACATTGGAAAGTGTTATGTAATAAGCCCCATCCTCCATAGTATTCATATACGTTTAGTTTACAGATTGACTCTGACAGGGACGTTATTTGATACTTGTCAGTATCAGATATAATGTTAAGAAAGAGTAAGATATCTAAAAAGGAGGGAGGGCAAACATAATACTGGAAAGGAGTTGAGGGCAAAGAATAAAAATTTTATGAGAGAGTAAAGAGTGAAATAACTGAAAGAATGTAGCAGGAGAAAATGATTCAAGCTTAAGAATGTTTCCATGAATATAGGGGAACCAAATGAGAGAAAAATATTTAGGGAGGAAGGGGGAGGATAAGGGCTCAATATGGGGGAGAAAAAAGCACAAGGGATTATGGTGATGGTTCACAGGTGAATTGGTGGTGGGTAACCTAATGGGAATGCACAATAATGTAAAAGATGTAAATAGTAATAATAATTTTAAAAAATAAAAAAATAATTTTCCATGATAGCAACACTGCTATCAGGTTATGTTAGAAAATGGTTGCCATAGCTGATTATACAGAAAATCCTCAAAACACCCCTAACATGCTTTGAAGAGGGAAACAAAGTAATTCCATCAGGTTAAGTTTTTAGTAACATAAAACCTCAAAATTTCAATATAAACAAAGATTTATAATTTACTCAAGCAAAAGATATATTCAGTTGAGAAACAAGATTTGTTTTATTGTATTAATTTTTATTGAGGTAATGTAGGTTAGCAGCACTGTATATGATTCAGAAGTATAGGTTCACATCTTTCAGATGTATCTTATTTTTTAGGATTTATTTATTTATCCATACAAGCTGAGGTACAAGCCAGAGACGTGGGGTTCACCAGAGACAGAGTGGGGAGCAGAACAGGCAGATGGACGGAAATACACTGCTGAGGGGAGCAGCGGGTGAGGCAGGAGAGGTCTGCCGCGCCATGGGGGAATCTCCCCGGCTGGGCGTTGAACTCACTTTGCTGCTACCAACAGCTCCACAGTGCAGCGCTTAACTGCTGCGCCACCAGGGAGGCCCTCTTCAGATGTATCTTACCACATTACATCCACCACCAAATTACCCAAAACCCTTTATTGTCATACACTGGGCCCCCACCCCCACTTTGGTCCTCATCTTCACCTCCTCCGTCTGATAGATTAACTGTCCTAAAGCAATAATTTAATGATTCAGACTGAGCGAAGTGTCCTCATTTAAAAGAAGCACCATCTGGAGTAAGTTCCATCCTTTGTGGACTACTCACAGAAAGAGTTATCTGTCACATTTCTGCTGGCTCTTCAGGTTTTGGACCAAAAATTATGCACACAATATTGTCACCACCATTGGACAGAGCCAGTCACAGGACCCTAATGATCTTCACTCAGATGAATAATAGTCTTACTTGTGCACAGAAGGTAAGGTAAATGATATACTAGTGTGCAAGAGATTGATGGTCATAAAAGCAATGAGTGGTGCTGGGAACACTGTCCCTAAACAGTATTACTTTAAGCAATTTTTAAAAAAGATTTATTTATTTATGCATACAAGAACTGGGGTGTAGGCCAGAGGTGTGGGGTGAGAAGATTCACCAGAGACAGAGTAGGGAGCAGAACAGGCGGATCTACTGCAGTACACTGTTGAGGGGAGCAGCAGGCGAGTCAGGGGAGGTCTGCTGCACCACGTGAGAATCTCCCTGGCCAGGTATCGAACTCGTGCTGCAGTGGCTTCAGGTAGCTTCATAGTGTTGAGACTTAACCCTTTGCACCACCAGGGAGGCCCCAACTTCAAGCATGTTTTTTAACCTCTCTGGTACTCTTTTCTCTTACCTCTAAATTGTAGGTAATAGTATTGCTGCACCAGAATATTGTAAAATTTATATATGATTATGTCTGCAGAAAGTGTTTTTATTCCAAAATATGTGCTGTATGTATTTTTTATATCTCCAGCTTCATTGTTTGCAAAGACTATGTTTTCCCCATACCCTAATAATTTGTGGTAGCTTTAAAGCATCAGTGGATATTTGCAAAATGAAGAATGAGATTTCCTCTGATCACTAAAGCATATTGAGAATTGTCAGAAACATAACCATCTATGTGAAATACTGTGTCTTTTTGTCTTAAAATATTAAATGAGGGTTACTGTAAAACATTTGTTGTATACGGTAATGGTAGCAACAAATTTTAAGAAACCTTTATGAATGACACTGGAGACACAGCCTGTGTAAAAAAGAGGGCAGTAAAAACAGAATCATTTTAACTAAACAAAATAGTAAGATTTCATTCTAGCACGTGGACATTATACTTCAAGAAATATTAATAGCTATTATACTCACATTTGTAATTCAATAAAATGTGATTTTATACCCTTTTAAAAATCATTAAGACTTTAGTAATAATAGCTAATTGAATTAAATATGTGTGAGTAATAAAAATGATGAAACAGAATAAGTCACAACTGCTTTTTAATCACAAACGATCTTAGGTGTTTAGTTCCCAAACTAAACATCCTTTTTAATGATCCTCTGTTGCTGGAAACAGAACTATTCACCTCCTAACTTTTGCATTCTGACATTGTCTTTACTATTTTAAGTGATCAGGCTCAAACTGGCCTAATCTTATCTTCTACATTTTACATATTCTGCTATAAATTTATATTCATTGCTTCTTGGTCATTTCCTCTGGGGTTTCTCATTTTCTAAAATCTGAACTCTCCCTTGATTTCCAGTTCCATCTGTTCCATCTCCTGTACACAAAAAAACACATCCTAGGCATAATTTCCCTGATTCCATAAAGTCCTCTGGTTGTGGAATGGAGAGAACTCTGCTTGTACAGCAACCGCAAAACAAGGGAACAAGAAACTGGTACCTTCATGAGCATAGAAATACCAATATCACCTTTACCTATTTTTTTTTGTTTCAGTTAAATAGATTGGCTTTTAATTATGACATAACTAATTAATTCCTTCTGTGAAATTTATTTTATTAGATATAATTCAACTGATAGGTTATATTATATTACATCAAAATTCATTATATACATTATACATTATATCAAAAAATAGAAATACCAAAGACCACAAACAGCCCTGGGGTTTCCAGAAAATCAAGATGCAATGGGTTACAAAAGTTCTAACAAGGCTTGTGTGGGAGCTAAAGAAGAGATAGAGTTTTCTCAGCTTTTGCCTGATACCAAATCATTACTTCTGACATTGGACGAACAAGACCTAGGTAACCTTTTCTACTTAAATACCATTTCTTTCCAAACCTTTTCATAAATATTTCAGTGCATAGTCACACTCATTATTATGCACCACTCAATATGCTGTCTAAAGATATTATCCCACATTATTTTAAAATATTAAATATATGTAATATCTACAATTATTTTTTTCTTTATTTCAGTTGCAATGGTCCTTTGTTTTCCCAATTTTTCTCTTATAAACTCTGCTTAAATAAAATTGATCTCCTCGGGCTCCCTGGTGGGTAACAGGTTAAGTCACAGCACTAAGCAGCTATCCAGAGCCACTGTGGCAGGAGTTTGATACCTGGCCGGGGAACTTCCCACATGATGCAGCAGACCTCTACTGTCTCGCCCGCTGCTCCCCTCAGCAGTGTACTTCAGTAGATTCGCCTGTTCTGCTCCCCACTGTGTCTCTGGTGAATCTTCTTACCCCCCCATACCTCTGGCCTATACCCCAGCTTGTATGCTTAAATAAAATTTAAAAAATGATCTATTCAATGCTTCACAATGAGATCTTGTGCGATTTTACTTTTAGTAAGCAATATTACTTTAATCTGAAATACTTTTCTCTCTTCACACTGTGTAAATAGTATTCATCGTTCAAAAACCATTCAATGCCAGAGACTTTAAAGGAGTCACTCCTACAAAAGTGTATCTAACCTTACGAATATGCCATGTGTTTGAATAGTGGATTGAACGAATGAAAAGCATTGAGAAAGAAGTTCTTCAACACAATCAAACACAACTCTTTTCGCTTTTGGTTATTTTGGCAGTCTCCAAAACTGGCATACACTTTCTTAGCAAATAACAGCAAACCTAGCAATTACATAAGTGCTGGGCTTGCTTAAATAAGCAAGAATGTGAAAGAAACTGCCCTCTAATGGTACAAGTTTTCAGTGTTTTACATCAATCTCGCCAAGACACTCTCTGCAGATGTAGTTAGGGCCTTGGTTATGTCTTTAAAATTGCATAAATTCAATAAATGAGTTTAATAATGTTTAGCAACAGGAATCTGAAAATAGAGATGGTTGAACTTGTCAATTTACTGATAAAATCTTTTTTTTTAAAAGAATTTTTTATTTATTTATGTATACAAGCTGGGGTACAGGCCAGAGGCACGGGGCGGCGAGAAGGTTCACCAGAGACAGAGTGGGGAGCAGAACAGGCAGATCAGAAATACACTGCTGAGGGGAGCAGCGGGCGAGGCAGGAGAGGTCTGCCGCACCATGTGGGATTCTCCCCGGCCGGGCGTCGAACCGGCATCGCCCTCGGCCAACAGCTCCACAGCGCAGTGCCCAACCACTGCGCCACCAGGGAGGCCCGACTGATAAAATCTTGCATGAGTAAGGGATTGAAAGTCTCTTGCAGTTAGCCTTGTAGAGTAATCCTGGTAGAATGGTGAAAAACTCTAACATTCTCTCCCAGTGTTCAGCTCAAAGAAAGTCAAATGCAATGCCTATGTCTGATCCACATCAGCTGTTCATGAGAAATATTCATGTAACAGAAACTTGCAAATGATGAATCAGTATTAAAACAATATAAACTAAAGTGAAATGAGAGGTTAAATCATGGAAAAAGTGTTATTTTTAAATACCAAAAGATAAAATCTAACAGGAGTATTTTACCCTTCACTGCTAGAGTTATTAAAATGGAAACAACTCATCAATTCCATAGAGAACCACACTGTGTTCAGATATGAAGATATGAAGATCTCTGAATCCTTTTTAAGATTTGAATAAGCTGAATCATCTATAGAAGCAAGTGATGATGCTGCCAAGTGCTGCACTTCTTTCCATTAAAGGCTTTTTTAATTTGCTTATGACAGGTAGTTGAAGTATATTTTAAATTAGTGTGTTATTTTTTCCTTCTACTCTGTTGATAGAGATTTCATATCCTTTCGTTCATATCAATTTTTATTGAACATGCAAAAGCATTGCAGGGAAATGAGCAAACTGCATAAATGATAGTCATTTATTGAGATGGCCAAACTCCCTTACCCAAGCACTTCCCTTTAGCATAGTTTAATTTAGTATAGTTTAATTTTGTACTGAGAAACAAAGCTGACCTCATGCTTGTGTTGTAGAATTTGTCTGTATGCAATTTAGTAAAAGAGAATAATTCCATTTACTTTATATTATCACAGTCTTTCAAAACTATAATTTAAAGCAAAGTAACTATTTTTATTATTAAGGAAAGTTCTAGCAAGATGTGATGAAAAAAATGTCATCTAGAACAGACTATGAAATAAACAATTTAAGGATAATTAGACTGCTTGTCCTATTCAATTTCTTGCTTATTTATTTTAATTACCATTAATTGAATTTTTATTCAACATGCTGGGTAGAAAATATCCTAAAATGATAATATTTTGTAGAGACATTATTTTTATTCTATTTCTCCTATTACAAATGAGGAATAAAGAGACAGTACATCCTGAATCTTTGCTAGTAATTGTATTTATCTGGAAAACATGTAAATGACCAAAATAAATAGCAGTAAATATTTATTGAGGTAGTCTATACCTAAATATAGAGTATCTTCCAGGTATAATCAAAAGTTAGAGTCTTAAAATGCTGGTTCTTATTATCTATGTGTTCATAAAAACTTATTTAATCTTTCTGAATCTGATAGCCTCACCTTGAAAAAAAATAGCTAATCTAGATTGTGGGGATAGTAAAATGAATGGTAAAGAGCAAATAGTTTATGCACAAACATTCCTTCTCTCTCTTCTCTTTCATTCTTTCCTTTCTCCTTCATCCCTTCCTTCTTTAATTCCTTTTTATTCCTTCCTGATTATAGCTATCTGATTTCACTAGCTAGCAGAGCCAATTTGGGTCATGTCTTTCTACATTATTTCAAAATATTTAATATTATGAGAGTATTTCATATTATAATATTTGCCCACCATAATAATTCATATATATTGATACATATTAATATATTTAATATATAATGTGTTAATTGCAAATTTAGCATAATATTTTCTAAAATATGTGAAGTATTCTAATTTGAACTATGTTAATTGGCTATTTAATTCAGGTTTTCCATCATTTCTTAGAAGTCATTAAATATTCTTTGAAAAATTTGAGTAAGTATGCTGCCATGGAATTTTCCATTTGAATATTAAATTTAGCAAAGAATTCAGTAGTTTTGTAGACTTTTATTCATATAAAATGTGTAAGATTCTTATTTTATAATGTACTCGATAAACACATATAATTTTTCACCTTTCATGGTTTAAATTTCATCAGTTGCTTCATCTTTAAAAGAAGACAGTAAGTCATTGCCGTTTATGGTAGTAGTTTCACAGAACAGCCATCAGACTTTTATTTAATTACTATTAACAAAGACCTGATAGATCCTTTATTATCAAATAAAAGAAAGATGATTATTAAGTGTGAAAAATCAAATTGAACATCCGTATTGACAATTACCTTCCATGGACACAATGATCACATTTATTTAAAGAGACTTGAAAAATATCATTTGGAAAACTCAAGGTCCTTGGCTGCTAGTTAGCATCCTTATACATAATTTATTTTCATAATTAATGATTCATGGCAGTTGCTCTAAGTCTAAGTGAGAGAATCTGTTAAACAATGTTGTAGGTCCTTCACTCCAAATTTCATCACCTTCAATTTTTTTTTTCCCAAAAACACTGGATTTTTGTCCATAAGATGTTTTTGTTATTGAGTTGAGATTTTTCTGCTGAATTCCTGATCAAAAGGCTTTCTTCATTTTAAATTTATACTGAATGAAGGAAGGGTCAGGACAAGATCAATTGGTTAGATTAAACTTTATATTCTTATTTTACAAGTGTATGCTTCTAAACTTTTGCATGAAGATTAAGAACAATATTATAAGACATTCTAACAAACAGCAAGTGCTTTTCCGTTTTCGAGTGTGCTGTTTTGCTTTTAATTTGCATTTAGAGTGTATCTTATTCTAGCTGGAAGTAGTCCTCTCACTTCAGTTAGTGAAACAGGGAAACTGTTTATATACCTGAAATTGTTACATGTTGCCATTATTGGGTCTGTTGGGAATCTGGAAATAGTAAATTTAATAAATTGATTCAATTTTGAGTCTGTTTGTATTTAATGAAGTCTAAATTGTACAAAATGATTCTCGACACTTCAATTAGAGGCTAATTTCAGGTCATTGAATTGTTTTACTTATATCAGGGCATTGCAGACAGGACAGAATGATAAGTTGTAATGTTTTCAGATACAGTTATTTTGATTTTCACACTAGTTAAAAGGTTCATGTCCATCTCCACCAAGAACTGAACAGGAATCCAGTTGTGCAGAAAATGATACATTTGTCCACCACCTGCATTCTGCACGGAATTGCATGATGGCTCCCTTTATAAAAAAAGGACTGATGTTCCTCTTTTCCCTGTGTAGATTAAGGATAAATCAGGACAGAAAATATTAATGCAGACAATTAAAGGGCAAAAGCAATATGATTCGTTAATTACTACAAGAATGTAAAATTAAGGTGAAATAGTACATCAGTGAAGGTTAACCTAAATCTTGAATTGCGAAACAAGGTACAACCATGTAATTAAGCTGAACTACGTACAGTTGCTCAATTGCTTTGAAATTTTTCTTATCTCAAATCCTTTGCCTGTAATGGTCTTTCCTGTGCACGACTAGCTTGTTATTGGAACTATTTTAAAGATTTTGAGAATAATTTATTCTTCTTTTCAGTCTCCTCTGAACTGACCATAACAGGAACAAATGTTTCTCTTATTGTGCTCCATTTAGCACCTAGTACAGACTTTTATCTTATAAATATCATGATACTTGTTTATCTCTCCACCTTGACTTTAATCCCTTAGAAGGAAAGATTTTTTCCCCACTTATTCTGAATCCCCATTATCTTATACATTCTTCAAGGTTTTACTCTTCTCAAAACCTACTGTTGTATCTAAAGGGAAACTATCTGCACCCTTTCTTTGGGGAATCTAATTTGTTTTTTGTTTATAAATTTCAGACCAAGATCCCTGTGGTTATCCCCCAGACTGCAACTTGATAGCCTTCTCTGAGATCTGACATATTTAGCTATTCATCCAACATCTCTGCTTGAGGGCTGACTAGCGATCTCTGACTTCACGTGTTATAAACGCAACTCACTGTTGCCATAAACAATATTCCTTAACTACCTCGTTGCCTAAGTTTGACTGAAGACAATCCACGAGTTTTATCTAGTTCTTACTCTCCCCATAAACTGTCTCATTATTTTATGATGATTATACTTCCAAAAATTCATCTCCTGGATCTTCATCAACATGGCCACCATACAAAGTGCTCCAATATCTTTCTTTCCTTATCTTTACTGAATTTCAGTGGCATTGAACTATTGTATTCACCACTCTCTTACCCATCTCATTACTTACTCGTAATTTTTTTTAAAGAAAAACTTAAATTTGAATACTTGGGCATGACTAGCTCTTTTCTTCCTTCAGCTCTTACATCACTCTGCTTCTCTAAAACAAACTGGGCTTCCCAGTCTATACTGGAATTTACTTACCACTTAGTTACAGAGCACTGTATTTGTCTCGTTTTTAACATTTCAGATATCATTATTTTGTATATATTGCTATATATTGCTAGTTTAATTATTTAATATTTATTAACCCATTAAAATCTTAGAACCATAAAGACAGAATTCACCTCACCACTACTTACCAAGCACCTAACATAACACCTAACGCCTAGAAATAGTTGTTAAAAGGATGAATACTGAGATTGTAGAAAAAAACAGGAGAGGGGCCTCCCTAGAGGTGCAACAGGTTAAGTCTCAGCATTATAAAGCTGTCCACAGCCACTAAAGCACAAGTTCGATCCCCTGCCAGGGAGCTTCCCACATGGCACAGCAGACCTCTCCTGCATTGCCTGCTGCTCCCTTCACCATTGAATTTCAGTAGATCTGTCTGTTCTGCGCCCCAGTCTGTCTCTGGTGAATCCTCTCACCGCCCCACACCTCTGGCCTCCACCCCAGTTCTTGAAAGCATAAATAAATAAATCTTTCGGAAAAAAAAAAAACAGGAGATATGCACCATCAAGAAACAGAGGTAGGATAAACTAGAATATACAAAATATCTGTGAAGACTAGTGTATTTTGGTTTTTGTCACTCTGTACCATTGTCTAAGGATATTTCAACACATTGTGTGTATTCAAGAAATATTTGTTGAATAAAGGGAAGAATCTGGAAGGGAATGGTTAATTTTGAATAACAGCATAAATGTTGAGATCATCTTTCAAGGTAAAGAGAATTGAACTATTTTTTCTCCTTCATTTACATTATGAGTGGGAACATTATTTTCTGCTAGTATATTCACTGCCCTATAAAGTAAACAAACAAAATGAGTAAAAACAGTTTTTTGGGGTCACTGTATAAAAGCATGCAATCAAGATAATGAAGAAGTCTGAAATAACTTAAAAATCAAGGAGCTCTGTAATAATGTACCAACCATCAGAATGGCATTCACAGAGGAGAAAAAAAGCAAAGCACTCGTATTTTCAGCTTTTCTCAAAAATAAAACAAGAACTTCAAATATGTCAACATATGTATTGGGTGACAGAAAACTCTAACCCAACTCACTGGTTTTCTGTCATTTCATGCAATAGTAATTCAAAGAAAGAGAGAGAGAGAGAGAGAGAGAAAGAAAAAGAGAGAGAGTATGCCACCACACCACTTTTGGCACTTAATTTCAGTTCAAAATCCATGCCTCAGGCTAGTTTTACCTACAACACTTATGTTTCTTTCCACTATCCATGAGACAGAAAAGATGTCCAAGAAAACTACATTTTGGAAATCCAAAATGGAGAAAACAAAAATGTGAACAGCATGAGGAGTAAAATAATCATCTATAGCTTGAATTTTACCTTTAAAATGATAAATAACTCTGAATCTGATATTATTTTAGAAAGGATCAGGGAATAAATTTTGTATAATTAGACATCCCTCCAATTCTGTAAGTTTCATAAACATACGTAGAATTAGAAAAATGTAATATTTGAGCATGATATGAGTTATAATCTTTAGAAAACATTCAATTTAATCTTCATCTACAAGTATTTTTTCAGGAAGACCAAATAACTCTAATTCTTCTGCAAAAGCAATGGCATTGGGATTTTACATAGGCTTATTTAACACTTATTTTATAATGTGCTATAAGAGTCACTTAGAAAAATCCCCTTTATGGGTCCCAGTCACCTGACAGTATGATGATATTATTCATTTTTGACTTTGGTAACAGATTGAATTCACAAGCAGTGATTTTTAGATATTGTTAATAATAAGGTGCATGTCAGTTTCTTTGTAAAACTAAAATTTTGCATTAAGTGGGTTTATTATGTTAAATTATAAATCTATCACATTAAATTTAGTCATGAATCCTGCTTGGAGAGCTATTGTTTCTCCTTCAATCACAGATTTTACCTAAATTTTTTGAAACCTAGAGCCTATAAATTATAAATAAATACGATCTTGCTATAATAAAGTAGTTTAATGTTAAGCACAATAGTTTTGATTATTAGAGTGTCACTAGGCTTTAATGACACCGTTTAAAAGGATGAGAGTAGAAAGTTCCTGAAGTTTCTCCATTGGTGTAAGTTTGGCCCCTCTAGGTTTCTGATTAGTTTCTCCACCTTGGAACTATGGACATTTGCACTATATTGTGTGGAGATGTAAGTGTAGGGAGATTCTGACATGCACATTTTAGGATATTTAGTAACAGCATTCATTGTGTTCTCAGTCTGATAGTGAGGAAATCTCTCCAGATAAAACCAAATGTCCCACTAGAGAAAGATTCTGGGCTGAGAATCACTGCTTAAAAAAAAATATCCTTAAGCAATCCAAGTAGCCACTTAAAAATATCTCAGAAATCTGGTGGAAACAGGGCATATTTTCTTTCTAATGCCAGGACTGTTAGCCCTCCTCGAAGGTCCTAATGAAGTTAGGGTTCTGTCTAAAGTTACAGAGCCGAGCTACATTGTGTAGAAACTCACCACGAAGTAGTGATCAATCCTTTCTCCCCAAAAGATACTGTGAGGTCTCAAGTCAGTAGAAATGTTTCTTTACCTTCTCCTCCAACTCCCTAAGGCAGAGGGAGCTAGCGATCATGGTAACTTTATTCAATTTATGTTTGCTGTTAATAGTCACATAGTTTCTCTCAAATTAATCTGTTCCTTGTTTCATCTCTGAAAGCTATAACATCAATTTTTACCTAATTCTTTATTAAAGACATTCGTTTGTTAGTAAGTCATGCTTGTCTATATTTTACATTTATTTTAAAAGGCAATAGAGGTGTGTCTTGTAGTGACTCAAATGAAGGCCTAAGAATTGTGACCAAAAGTCAACAAAAGTCCAAAATTTCTGCTGTGGAAAAAATAATAAACAGGACAATTATGAAGCCCACCTTCACAAGAGACACCTATCTTCAGAAGAGACACCTGGCTGATAGAAAGCCAGGTCTGTACACAGAATAACCCACACTCATCCACCCCACTGTTAAATAGGCAACCGCAGCCCGGAGTGTGTAGAATTCTCTGACATATGTAAAAATCCACATTTAAACAGAAGGAATGAGTTGTGAAATTAACATCTGGATATCATTTGGTATTTAATATCTTAGGGATTTTTTTTTTTAACTTTGTCCAAGCCCTCTTGTTTTGTGTTACAGCAGTTATTTTGTGCTGAAAAGCCAAACCACCCAGAATCTTAATGATGTGGTGTGGTGAGCTTGAATGTGAGTTGTGGAAGAATCCACAGAGACTGAAAGGTTAGAAGAAAAACAAAGTTTATTGAAAGTACTTTCCAAGGGAGGAAAGGTGAGGTGTCAAATTGACAATCTGCCCCCCAGGGCAAAAGTGCCTCTAGCTTTTATAACTCAGCTTTCTTTGCATTGTGATTTTTTCTTGTTCACTTTGCAAGCACTAGGTTAGCAGGTACTGGGTACTTTTGTGCTCAGGAAAAAAGAAGCAAATAAATCTTTTTGTTAAGGCTGTGGATAGGAAATATTGCAGGTGGCTGAAGTGTTGGTGTGGGCAATAGCGTCCAGGAAACACTTCTAGGGACTAGGGCTGGTCGGGTGACCAGTTTACAGGAAACACTGTCAATGTGTAGGGTATTAATGGGATGCCAATCTTAGGTATAGATTAAATTTGAAGTTAAATATAACCCTAACATTTAATGCCTTGAAAAGGTGACTATTTATTTACCTCCATGATCTGTGGCTTAACTGGACTGCACTCAGCTACATGATTCTGCTGGTGCCAAATGGACTTGTATTTTTGATCACTTCAGGTCAGGGAGCTATTCTGGGGATAACTGGGCTCTAAGATGGGATGGCAGTATTATTGGGCTACAAGTATCTCATTATTCTCCAAGTGAGTTATGCTTGTTTATATGCAAGAACACCAGCTGTAAGATATCTTGAATCTGAAGTTGAGAAAATACACATTAGTTCTATTAGATTCTCTTTGTCAAAGTCAGTCACAGACAAGCCCAGATTGAGGGAATTAATACCTCTTTTGATAAGAGGTGTTAGAAAGCATTTTGATCATTCTTGTAATTTATCACAAGTGTTCTGCATTTCATTCATTTTGTTTAAAAACAAATAGTTTAAATAGACATATCTCAGAGAGGAACATATTCTTTATTTTAGCAGCTCTTATAACACAGGTGTTACGAAATTTATGATATAGGATTGTGTAATGTTTATAAATTATTTTCTCTGAAGAACACACACAGATATTTTGCAAATTGGACAGCCTTGGAAAAAGGTATTGATTCTCGAACAATTGACTACTAAGCTTTCTTTTACTATATTTTTGCTCTTTTATTCCCCTTTTTCAAATCTTGGTATTTGAATGTCCCTCTGATGAGAGAACAGAAATTGTATTTTTTTTAAATTGAAATTGAGTAAATATTTTACTGTGTACATTTAAGCATTTTCTTGTAATAGTTGTCTAGATTCATTTCCTTTTCAAGGGAATCATGATTTAATTAAGATGCACAAGATCTTTTTAAAAATATTTTTGGTTCATATTCAGAAAACAGATGCTCTGAGTCTATGTCAACTACATAACTTTCTGCCACATCAACAATTATAAGCACTTTGCTTCTGGCTTCTTTCCATATCTTTTAAGAGTTTAAAAATCTGAAGTACATTATTTTATATGTGGCATCTGTATATTTTTAAACTAGTCACTGGAGATTTTGCTTAAAAATGGCTAAAATATTTGTATAAACATGTAGACTTAGGATTCATATGAAATTTGATAATCTATGATATTATATACACACTTTTCTCTTAAAGAGTTAAACTATGTTTTCAAAGATACTGTAGTTGTAATACTAGGAATCAAATGACAAAGGCTAGGCCATGAAGAAGAAACAAAGGACAGTATAAAACAAAATATAAAAAAAAAGGACAAGATAAATAGGCTGTGAAGAACAAAAAGACAGTAGAAAAGAACAAGGAGGAGGGAATTAGCATAGGATAGTAAAAAAATAACAAAAAATGCACAGATGTTCTTTCTCTTTCTTTCATAGTTTCATTTGCTTTTACTCCTTTCTTAGTAAGATGTCTAATAAAAGAAATACCTATTCTTTTCCTGAATCCTCCAGCATGCTTTGAAAATGTCCATAGTTTATTTACTTACTTTTTTTAAGATTTATCTATTTATGCATACAAGAGCTGGGGTATAGGCCAGAAGTGGGAGTGGTGGTGGTGAAAGGATTCACCAGCGACAGAGTGGGGAGCAGAACAGGTGGGCTGACTGAAATACACTGCTGAGGGGAGCAGCGGGGGAGACAGGAAAGGTCTGCTGTGCCATGTGGGCTAACTCCCTGGCCAGGGGATCGAACCAGTGCTGCAGTGGCTGCAGTGAGCTTCATAGTGCTCAGACTTAACCCCTTGCACCACAGGGAAGCCCAGTGCACATAGTTTAAATTAGGGTATACAAAATCTTCAGATTGACTTGGCCTCAGATCTGATCCTAACACCATTTACCAACTGAACATCAAGTCTCACTGATGCTCATTTCCTCAACAGTAAATTGAACATGAAAGTGAATACCAAATAGTTCACTGCAAAAGTAGATTTTATTGAAAAAATATAAATAGTTACTGAAAAAATATCTGTTCAATAAATAATCAGGTGTTTTGCAAATGTAAACTAATATTTTTTTTTGTAAATTGAATAGTCATGTACTATTCTCTCTCTAGCATACATAGAGATTTTATTTTAATTAGTGGTAAAAATATATGTCTGGAAATATATGCAAAGTCAGACAGATGTATTTTAATTGAACACATGTAACTGCATATTTTAAAACCTCACAAACACTAATGAAATTCAGTTGTGTTGATCTCATATTATTGTGCTTTTGACAAAATCAAAAGTTTCTAAATGTTTTTATAAAGTTGATCCAACTGAAAAAAATTAATTAAAAGGTAAATCAACATTATTGATAGGAACACAAACTGTAGTTTATGACTTACATGGTAATCACATGAAAAGTTTTCTTATTACAAAGAGAGAAATGAACTCAAGAATTGCAATATATAATGACAACAAATGCAAAAATAGACAAGGTTGACTATGTCAAATTAACATGTTTCATACAGAAAGGACACCATCAACAAAATGAAAAGGAAATCTACCAAATGGGAGAAAATATTTTCAAATCATATCTGGTAAGACTTAATAGCCAAAACATATAAATAATTCATGTAGCACAATAGCTAACAAATAAACAATCCAATTAAAACATGGTCAGAAACTCTGAGTAGACATTTTCCCAAAGCTGACTAACAGGTACATGAAAAGGTGCTCCAAATCACAGTTATCAGGGAAGTATAAATCAAAACCACAAAGAGCTGTCATCTCACATATACTGTCAATAGAATGGCTATCAGCAAGAAGACAAGAGATAACAGGTGCTGGCGAGGATGTGATCAGAGAGAACAGCGTGTACTGTTGGTGGGAATGTAAATTGGGCCAATCACTCTGAAAACATTATGGAGGGTTCTCAAAATTTTAAAAATAGAACCCAGCAATTTCTGGGTCATGTGACCAAACAATTTTACTTCTGGATGTTTGAATAAAATGAGCACAGTGACTCAAAATGATAGGTGCATGCCCATATTCACTACATTATTTGCAAGTGCTAAGTTATGGAAGCAATAAGATAATGTTCAGTCATCAAAAAAAAAATGAAATCTTGTCACTTTCAACATCATGGAGGGACCTTGAGAGCAATGTGCTAAGAGAAATAAATGAAACAGATAAAGACAAATATTGCATTATGTTATATGTGAAATCTAAAAAACAAGCTCATAAATACAAAGTTCAGATTGGTGGAAGGAGAGAGGGGAGATTATTTTACGAAGGGATGGGTGGAGGGGATTAAGAAGTACTAACTCCCTAGTATACGATAAATGCCAGGGAAATACAATGTACAACATGGGGTCTATCAATAATACTGTATTGTGCATTTGAGAGTTGCTCAGAGAGTAGATATTACAAGTTTCATCACATGAAGAAATTTGCAGCTATGGTGAAGGATGTTAAAAAATATATGTGGTGATAACTTTGCAATGTATATAAATATTGAATATGCTGTACATGTGAACTAGTATGTTTTATGTTAATCATATTGAAATTTATAAAAAAAGAAATGTATTTACCAAGACTAGTTAATCTCTCTGAGGTATGGTTCATAAGAGAAAAGGAAGATAAATGCATATTTATTTTCCTATAATTATGAATGTTCAGAGTAATGGTTCATATTCTAGCTATTTTCAGTGGTCAGTGTGAAAAGAGTATGGCTTCTTAAGAACACAGAGCTTTTACAATATACATTTAATTTCTTCTAATCAGTTATAACCACTATTAATATTATAGGCTATTTTGTTAAAATTTTCAAATGTATACTGTTACTGAGAGGACAGTAAATGATGAATCTGTGGATCCATCTCCCTGAAAAAATAAAATAAAATTGACTAATGGAGTAAAAAATAATTTCATAAGTTGTATCTGAGAATCCCAGAATACAAAAATGAAAGGACGGCAAAAATATAGCAGGTTAGTTCATATTTTTAAAATGAAATAGGGGTCATTATCATGCTATCAAAAAAGATATAAATCAAGCCAAACCATAAAATCTTGCATGGGAGAATATTTTATATTACTGAAGACCACAATCTACAAAGAAGACATAACAAATATCAATGTTTTTCAGAAATAGTTGCAGTGTACAGAACTGAGATGATAGCATCTGAACTTAAGGATTACTAGTTATAACTTCTATTTGGTACTACATATTTTATATAAAACTTTAATAATGAGCTCATCACATTATTTTTTTCAGTTTAGTATAAAGTCTATTTTGTAAAACATATTAAGTATTCCTATAAAGTAAATAAAAGATGATTCTGTGCCTTCTCTATTGTAGAGATGGATATTAAGGTAGGTGAAGTATCCTGGTAAAGAGATAAAAGTATCCCCTGATCCTAAAAGACTTTATGTCCCATCTCAGTGCCCAAACACTATGTCAAATTTTCCATAAGTTACAGAATACTGGAATAGTGTGTGTACTTGTGTTTGTGTGCATGTGTGAGACAATGTTCTAAAATCAGAACAGCAGCAAAGAAGGGGACATGTTTCTTTTATGAAAAATTTACCTACACAATACATATGTGAAAGCATCTGTGTGCCCGTATGTGTGCATATATTTAAGATTTTTTAATTTATCTCTCAGCTAATACCACTACATTGGAAAAAATCTTCTACGTGCTACCAATTGCAATTTGAAGAACACCCAAAACACTTCTTACTAGCAATTTGAGTTCGTAATCATCCCTCTTGCCCTTCAGAAATGCCTATAGTTCCACCTATAGTTTCCTCCCTCCCACCTTCTTGCCCTCTTTCCACACTGCCTTCTGTGTATTTTCATCAAGTTGTTCTTTATTTCACTGACACCTTTTCATGTTCTGAAATGACCTTATTTTCTTTTACGTAGACTGAATTACCTTATGAATATTAACGTGGGGTGGAGACAGGATAAGGGGACTGTATTTGCACTAACTTCTTTTTTTTTAATATAATATATATTTTTATTGTTATTTATGTCTTTTACATTTTGCATTCCCCTTGGGTAGCCCACCACCAATTCACCCGTGATCCATCTCCATGGTCCCTTGTGTTCTTTTCTATTTCATTTTGTGCCCTTTCCCTTCCCTCCCTCCGGCTCCTTCCTCCCCCCCCCCCCCCCCCC
>PVIJ01007537.1:0-81816 GCA_004024925.1 Scalopus aquaticus
GCTAGAGGAGGGGCGGGGACATGGGGCGGGGCTAGGGCCGGGCTTTGTGGGAAAGGTCCGCCTAGGCCCCCCCCCAGCTCAGAGGCCGCAGGTCTGGCTGGGCTGAGCGTCCGCCTTTCCGGACACTCCCGGGGCAGTGTGGACACCACAGGCGGCCGTCCCGGAGAGAAGGCCCTCTCCACCCGGGAACCGGCCCGCAGGCAGGGCCAGCGGCCAGGACAGGGCCCCGCTGCGCCTCTGCCCCGAAGGCCGAGGCGTCCCCGGCCCCCAAGTTCCGCACACAGAGCCTGTCACCACCAGGCCACGATGAACCCCAAAACCCAAACTGGAAGATCTTCAAAGCTTACCACTGCCGTGACCCCACAAAATCACAGAGTGAAGGCCAGACCCCGACGCGCCCCGGCGCCTGCTGCCCGGCGCTTCCCAGTCACCGCCGCCCGGGGCGCTGCCGGGCAGGGGCCTGTGGGGGAGGCCCCCTCCTCCCTCTCCGCCCCTGATCACAAGGCGGCCCTCCCGCTGGCCCCTCACTCAGCACAGGTCTCCGCTCACTCCCCATTCCCGCCCCTGAAATCGTGCCCCCCAAGGTACCAGGTGACCCGTTAATTGTGAAATTCTAAATCCAAGCCCACCTCTCCGTCCTTCCCTTATTTTAGCTTTCTAGCCCCCCAGATTTAGGCCTGGCACCCAGAGGCTGTCAGGCAGACACCCCGAGCCCCACCGAGAGGGAGAGGGCCCCTCCTCCCCAGGGCTCCCCAGGGAGAGGCGGAGCCGCCCCCCAGCCCTCGGGGACACGCAGCTGGGGCGGAGCTGTGGGCGGGAAGTTTCTGGAGAGACGAGCCAAGGGGGTGACTCATCAGGAGCACGCCGGGAGCGGAGCGGCTGCAGCCTGCGGATCTGAGCGAGCTCGGGCTCCCGGCGCTGACCCAGGCCCGAGGTCCGGGGCGGGCGTGACTCCCGGGAAGGGCGAGCGGGACCCCAGTCTCCCCCTCCGCTCCCGCGCAGGGCAGGCTGCCCCCAGCCCGCGGGCACACACCGTGTGCATGGGTGTGCTGTGTACACATCCCGTGCTGTGCACACATGCTATGAACACACACGTGTGCGGGTGTCACGTGTGTGCTGTGTGTTCATGCTGTGTGCATGTGTTCCGTGCTGTGAATGCATGTGTGTGCAGGGTGTCGTATGTGTGTGCTGTGTGCTCGTGCTGTGTGCCCGCATTCCATGCTGTGAACACACGCGTACGCAGGCTGTCATGTGTGTGTGCTGTGTGCTTGTGCTGTGTGCACGTGTTCCGTGCTGTGAACACACACGTGTGTGGGGTGTGTCGCATGTGTGTGCTGTGTGCTCGTGTTCCATGCTGTACAAACGTGTGCGTGGGTGTGTGGCATGTGTGTGCTGTGTGCACACTGAGTGTGAGTGTGTATGTATGCTGCTGCGCTGTGAGCACGCGTGTGTGTGCGTGTGCCCCGTGATGCAGCGAGGGAGGGTGTGACGGGCCTCGGAGAGCGACCCCTGGGGGGGGTGGTCAGCACGGGTCCAGCCTCCTGGGGCCCAGCTAGCGTCGCCCTGGGGGTGCCGGGCTACGTGGGGATGAGGCAGCGCCCCATTTTGTGCCTGCTGGAGGCTCAGCCCTCGGCCAGCTGGCCTGTGCGGGGCTTGTGCTTCTGGTCATCTGGGTGCTTCTGTGTGTGGGCGGGAGACGGGGTGTTGAGGGGCGCCCAGGGACCGGTTCCAGCCTGGCCCTGCCTGAGCCCGGGGCGGCTGGCCGGTCCCCACTCCCGGCTCCTTCGAGCATCGTCAGTGGGGTGGGGCGCTCCCTCCTAGCTCTGAGGGTCGCGGGGCTCTGAATGCAGCTGTGGGTGGGGGTGCAAGCGGCTGTTGTGGGCACGTCCCCCAGAAGCGAGGAGAGGCCAGAGGACACGCAGCCAGGCCGGCCAAGGGCCGGACACGCAGGCCAGATGCGCAAGGGTAGCAGGAGAGCTGGACCGGGCCCATGGGCAGTCGCTGCCGGCCAGCCAGGGCCACCTCCCTGCCTCTCTAGGTCACAAGAGGCTGGTCTTCGTGGGAAACCAGCCTCCCCTTCCCTGCGGGACAGGTCCCAGATGCCCTGGACGCCAGCCCTGGACTCTAGGCCGCGAAGAACCCACTGCAGGTCTCCTGCAGGAGCTGGTGGAAGACAGAGCATGTCCTCCGCCCTCCCTGCCTCCCCACCCCCCAGGTGGCCAGCTGGCGCATCAGCCCGGCTCACCTCTGCCCCCGTCTCCAGAGAGCCTGCCCAAGACTGAGCCTCAAGCGCTGGCCGCGCGCAGGCAGGACGTGAGCGAGTGAGGCTGCACCCTGGACCCAGCGGGGCCTGAAGCCCCGGGCGTCTCAGTCTCGGGGCTCGGACGTCTGCTCTGCTTCAGTCGGTCTGATGTGTGTCTGCCACTCACACCAAGTCTGCGTTAGGCGCAGGGTCGGGGGTGGGGTCGGATTCGGATCGTGGCCCCAAACTGCACCTGGGGGGACTGCAGGGCTGCGGCCCCGGCCTGTACGCCCACCGGCAGCCCCGCCCTGGCGCCCACGCCCCGCCGTGTGCCCAGCCTTCCCGTCCTGAGGGCCACTCAGACCACCTCCCCAGGAGCGCCCTCCTGCCTGCCGGACCCCCCAGGCCCCAAGGACCTCGGTGGCGGTCAGGGCCTCGCTGTCTGTCTGACTTTCGCCAGCTCCACAACACGCAGCGGAGAAAGGCACCCCCAGGTGAGCCGCTGCCAGGGCCCCGAGGCCGAAGCTGCTTTAGCCGCAGTGCCGGGCAGCGGCACCGAGGGCCCATGGGCTGAGAGCGGGGCTGACCTGAAAGGCGAAGACCTCCTTGACCAGAGTGTCCCCGAACACGAAGCTGGAGCCGGCCTCGGTGTAGCTCAGGAAAACCTGAGGAGGAGAACACGGGGTCTGTGAGGCCCGACGGGGGTGGCTGGAGGGGGCCCGGGCACAGAGACCCCCGAGACCCCCGGCCATCCAGGCCCAGGCGTGGGCCCAGATACCGGCCCCAGGCCCCAGCCCCCCAGCCTCGAGGCCCCCAGCCCCCCGCCCGGGCCCAGCTCGCTGGCAGGGGCCAAAGCTGCATTCACAGGCTTGTCCCCCTCCCCGCCTTGAGCACGCCTCCGGGGAGACGCCGTCTCAGGTGACGGAGACAGAGCCAGCAGGGCAGTGCCCGGGGGCGGTGCTGTGCTGGGCCCCTCCCGCCCCAAGGTGGTCAGCCCTCAGCCCTGATGCCCCGCCCTCTGCGCCACAGTGCTCCCCGCTGCAGGAGGGGCGGGCCAGACACAGCCGCCTGCCCCCCAACCCTCGCGCGCACGGCCTCCCCGAGGGTTCTCTCCCCCGAGGCAGGGGGAGCCCCGATGGGAGGGAGGCGGCTGCCCCCCGACCTGTGTCCTCCTCATTGTATTTTAGAGTAAATCACAACGGTTTCCCGACAACTGAGGGAACCTAACGACGCTGAAAAACGGCAAAAAAAAAAGTAAAATTGTGTTGTATCTATTTGCCACAAATGGGATTTTTACAAATGGGATTGAAGAAGTGTAACTCAACCCATCGGACGCCACTTTAGCACACACAGGCGAATCGCCGGCCTCCCCACACTCCCCAGTGCCGCCGGCCCCACGCTGGCCTCCCCGCCCAGGCCCTGCGCGCCCCTGCCCGGAAGGGCCAGCCCCGCCAGGCCCCTGGGCAGCGGCCCGCGCACCTGGATCTGGTCTCCCAGCCACTGGAACGCCACAAAGCCCGGCTCCGTTCTGATGACAAACAGCCCGAGGGCGAACTGCAGCCCGAGGCCCCAGGACACGGCCCTCCAGGACACCTGCCGCAGAGAGGCCGGCGCTGAGGCCTCGGGGGCCCTCGCGTCAGGGCAGAGGGCAGAGGGCAGAGGGCAGGGACTGCTGGCGGGGAGGGGCTTGGGGAGCCCGGCCTGTCCGCAGGGTGGGCTGGTCCAGTCTGGGCCTGTCGCCCCCAGCGTCCACCGGGGAGGCCTCCCCAAGGCCCCATGCAGGACTGGGCCAGCTCATGGCCTTGGCCCTGGGTCCTTGCTAGGTGGGCGGAGCTGGAGTGTGCTGGACCCTCCCTGTCCAGCAGGGCTCCCGGCTGCCCCTTCCCCGCTCCGCGCTCCCACCCCCGGCAGAGGGGCGCTGGACCCCGGGGCACGGCAGCCTCTGCACGTGAGGCCTCCTGAGCGGCGACCCCAAAGCCAGAGTCCCGAAGGGCCACGCTGAGGTGGGAGGGGTGGATGGGGGGTCAGGGCGCCAGGGAGGGGCCGAGGCGGCTCCCGTCCCAACTGGCACTCACCCGGCAGTGGTGCTTCGAGCAGGCGAACAGGAAGCCGAGGAGCACGCAGATGCCAGCGAAGGACACCAGCTGCTCAGGCCGCTGGGCAGTGTCCAGAGCCAGCCACAGGACCAGGCCCAGCAGGGCAGCGAGGGCCAGACCCCTGCGGGAGAGAACGAAAGGCGTGCCCTCGGGGCCTGCCCCCAGAGGGACGGGGCTCAAGGCGGGGGAGGGAGAGAGTGGGCGGCCTCCTGGCTGGGGACACCAAGCCCGAGGCCCCACTTCTGCCCTCGTGGGTTAACAAGAGGACGTGTTTAGCTCGGGCCCAGGGCTGGCTCCACCTGGAGCAGAAGTGTCACCGCGGCCTTGGGGCTGGCTTAGCGGGGCCTCTGGCCTTGCCCGCCCGGCTGGGCTCCGTGCTCCCCAAAGCCTGCTCCCATCAGTGTGGATTGCTGAGCAGACGCTCCAGAGCAAACCTGGGTGTGACCTCACAGCAGTGTCCCCTCTCGGGACGAGCCTGGCCTGGCCAGGGGAGGCCTGGGTCTGAAAGCCCGCTCGGGCTCCGGGTCTCAGCCCGTGTCGTGTGCCAGGAGCCGATCCTGGGCTGACAGACCCCAGGCCGCCCTCAGGTTCCAGGGAAGACGCTGTGGCCAGCGCCGTGCCCGTTAAACGGCCTCCCGTGTAGAAAGCAGAACTGAGGGTCAGCCCAGGCCCTCTGTCTCGGCCGTGCTGAGTCCACACACCGTCACCTGCTGGGGCGAGGCCCACCCAGGACCTGAGGCAGCAGCTAACTCCGGAATCTTCTGCTTCTGTCCGTGTCTCCCGAGGCCCTGTCGCCCAGCTCTGTCCTGGCCATTTCTGCCATGTCTTGTGCCACGCGCAGGTCTCTTCACTCGCTGTTTTTCTTGGTTAAGTGACTTTATCAAAATTTAAAAGCACGTTTGATTTTAACAGCTTTATTAGATATGTGATTGGCACACAATAAAAAGAACTTGTAAGTGCACAATCTGCTAAGTGTTGACGCATCTGTACACCTTGAAACCGCCCCACAATCAAGTCAGTGAGTGCATCCTCACCCCTGAAAGTCCCTTCATGCTCCTCTGTAGCCCTTGCCTGCCCCCGTCATGCTCCCAGACAACAGCTGATCTCTTCTGTCACTTGATTTGTTTGGAGTTTCTAGAACCTTCTGTAAGTGGAATTACAGTGCCCTTTATTTCCTATCTGATGTCTTTTAGTCAGTGTGATTAGAGATTCATCCATGTTTTTGCATGCATCCATCATGCATTCTTTTTCAGTGCTGAGCAGTGCTCCAGTGTGTGGACATGCACCGGCTCGCCCATCCTGCTGGGGGACTTCAGGCTGTTTCCACTTGCTCTGTGGCATACGCCGCTTGCTCGCAGTGTGCTGTCCTTTCTACACGTTTTTGCCTTTGATTTTCTAAAAATGTGTCAATAACTCGTACATCTTTGTTCAGGAGGGATATTGGTCTGCCCATTCAGTGTGATTATTGATATGGGAGGAAGGGTTAAATCTATTGTATTGCCATTTCTTTTCTATTTGTCCCATCTGTTCCTGTTACCTTTTTCCTATTTTTCTACCTTCTTTCAGATGAACTCTTTGTAAGTGAAAACCCCACTTGCTGGAGCACTGGTCAGAGTGTTTCGGGGTCACTGTGGCCCTTACCCTTCACTGAGCCCGACCTGGCTGTGGCCCATCGGCCTCTCCACGGGTCACATGAAGACCTCACGATGGCACATTCAGTTCTCCCTCCGCTCGCACGAGGGGACATAAACTCTGCCCACGTTATTATTACTATTATTGCTCTGTAAGATGACCGCATTTTAAAGAATTGAAATACGATGGGAAACAGCCATATTTACGACGTCGCCGCCCTTCCCATTCCTCAGCGTGGGTCCAGGCCTCCACGCGAGTCCTTTGCTGCTTCCTGCGGCTCGGGCCTGCTCTTTGCCTCTCTCTCTCAGTCCTGATCCTCCTTTTCTGAGGCGGGCAAAGAATTCTACATGACAGGCTTTCGGTTTAGGCTTTTACTGTGCCGCTGCTTTCTCAATGGTGTTTTGGGGACCAAATTTCCTCCCCCATATCTGTGTTCCTCTGGCCTTAAGGCTTTGTCTCCGGCTCTGGTTGTGACCGACCGTGCGTGGCCTGTGGCTGCTTCGTGTTCCTCACCGTGCCCAGTGTGGACTTCTCAGAGCTTTGGGTTTATCGTTGTCTTCACATTTGGGATTTGTGGGACACTCTAGCTTCAAGCGTCTTTCTGTCCCCCGCTCTCTGGACGCTCCCAGCACGTGTGTTCCTGCCCACCGAAGTCGCGGCTCGGCTGAGCGGCGCCCTTGAGTTCCGCCGGCAGCTCTGTCCAGGCGGCCTCGGCCCAAGCCTCGCCCTTCCCCGCTGCTGACCGACGGCCTTGCTTAGCCAGCTGCCAGGCCCTCGAGCTGGGAGGTCTCCCACTGTGAGCGCTGAGAGTAAACACTCCCCCAGCCCTGTGTGGGATCGGGCACTGGTCCCTCCTTCCGGGGCTGGGGGTCTGGCCAGACTCAGGGAGCACTCTGGGGCCCTCCCTGCCCTCTGCAGCGTGAACTCCGGCCTTTGCTTCAGTGGATTCCCAGCTCCTCTCCCAGCTCGGGGAATCTGGGGCCCTTCCCGGCCGTCCGCTGGGGCTCACACAGGGCTCCCCCCGTTCCCTGCTCCTCAGGGATCACCATCCTGTCTTGCCTGGCGTCGGTGTCTGAGGCGTTACTGCTTCCCACACGTGTTCTGGCTTTTGCGCTGTCCCAAGCGGAGGGGAAAGCCACTTCCTGTTTCTCCATCTTCGCCAGGGCGGGCAGCAAACGGACGGACGTTTTACAGCTCTCCTGGGGCAGCACCCACACGCCGCGCACCGCCCGCCTCACGCGCACGGCCCAGGTCTGTGGCTCTCACGCCTTAGGGCCGGGCACGCGTCAGCACACCAACGCCGGAACATTTTATCAGTCCTAGGAAAACCAAAGCGTCCTCCCAACCCTGGCGCCCCGGCCCCGGCCCATCTCTGCCCCCGCGCTGCCCCCGCAGGTGCGCTGCTTCGGGGCATTGCCTGTAACCGAGGTCGTGGCACGCGCGGCTCTCCGCGGCCAGCAGGGAGAGGCTACGCCCTCGCCGCAGGAGAGGGCAGCCCTCTGGCTGGTCCTCCTCACTGACCTCCGCACACGCCCTGGGGCTGGCCACACTCACACACCCGTGGGCCCGCTCGCCAGCTGTGGCCACTGCCTGCTTGACCGTGGGGTCACCACCCACGACGCTGAGACACAGTGCCCTCTCCGGACCGGCTGTTCGCGCCTCCTGGGCGCGGGCTCGGGGGCGCTGCTCAGCGTCCTGAGGAACTGGCCTTCTGAGGCGGCCGTCCTCGCATGCCCTGCCGGCAGCCGTGGGGTGTCAGGCCCCCAGCGCTCGGCCAGCTCCGTAGGGGCCGTGGGGTGCTGTCCCATGGTGGTTTGGATGGAACTGCACTGCCTGGTTGAAATGGGGTGCGCTCCCCTGGTCCCTCCGCCGCCCTGTGGGACCTCAAGTTTCCAGGCCCCACGGGACCCGTGTGAAACCCAGGAGAGTCCGAGCTGCTGCCCAGCACGGGGCTCACACCCTGGGGGTATCTAGAGACACCCACGCCTGGCCCCCTACAGCCTGCTGAGTCAGCCTCGGGGGGCCCCGCCCCCGTCTCACAGCGGGCGCCCGGGAGCTGAGAGGTGCGCTGGGGCCCTCTCCTGGGTCCTGTCCTCAGCCGAGCTCGCCTGCGGTGACCGGAGAGACTCGGGGAGCACCAAGAGGCAGCGCCCGCGGGCCACCCAGCAGCTCTGCCAGCCCTGGAGGCGGGAGCGGCTGCCTGCCAGGCAGGGGGGTGAGGGCCGACCCCGCTCCCCACCCAGCGGGCCCGTGACCCAGAGGCGGGCTGTGGGCACACTCACCTCTTAAGCCAGAGGCGCAAGCGGGCGCCGCCCAGCGGCCTGGCCCAGCGCCGCAGCTCCGGCCCCAGCAGCCTCTTCAGCAGGCTGTGGGCCACGAAGATCACGACCACGCAGGAGAGGACGAACAGCGCCAGGGCCCGCCGGAAGTCCAGGAGGCAGGCGGCCAGCAGGAAGCCGGCCCAGGCTGCAGAGGGGGAGATGGGGGACGGGGTCGCCCGCTCTCAGGCCCGGTGGCTGCCCCGGCTCCTCCCGACCCCCAGCAGGAACATCCCCCCAGGGGCGCCCCTCCCGGGTGGGCGGCGGTGACGGTCATCAGGCAGGACGAGGGAGCAGACCTCGCATGCGGGGAGCAGGACCGGCCTGGAGCTCCGCGGCAGTGGCCACTGAGAGGCGCTGCCCCCCACGCGGCCCAGGAGGGGCGAGGCTGAGGCCCCCATCTGCTCTCCCGGGGCTGCCTTCCCCTCCAGCAGCTGCACCCGCCTGAGCTCTGCCCCGGGGAAGCCTCCAGACTGGCGGGAACCCCAGAGAGGCTCCCCCTTCATCCGAGACCCCGCGGTCAGCCCCACCGTGGAGAGAGCCCCCTCGAGGAGGCCCGAGGCTGAGAAGGGGGCTCGGGTCCCAGCAGGCCGAGTGCGAGTCTGAGGCCCCCAGGAGCGGGCGGCAGAGGGCCGGGGCAGCCCAGTCGCCCCACGTGGGCTGAGGCCCCGACGCCATGTTCGAAGAAGACCAGGCTCCTGCAGCCGGCCAGGCGGGGCGGGGAGCCCCACGGGTTCTTCAGGAGAAGCGCACCCGGGCCAGGTGACGCTGGGCAGAGGGCGCCGGGGAAGCCCTGGCCGGACACACCTTCCAGAGGCCGCCGCAGGGGCCAGAGGCGTCGCATCCGCCCGCGCCGCGGGTCTCCCACCTCTGCACTCACCCCTCCCCGACCCCTCCCTGGCCCAGGGCCTGCCCGTCACTCGGCTGCCTCTCCCCAGGGACGGCCGCACCCCTGCCCACCCGCGCCGTCCGGGACACCCAGCAGCTCTCGCGGGCCTGTCTGCGGAGCGCCCGCGCTGTCCCTCACCCCTCCCCAGCCGCCTCGCCCCTCCGCCCGGCGCGGCCAGGCCCTGCCCCGCTGCCCTTCGCTGGGCCCACGCCGCCGCGTCCCTCCTCCACAGCCTCTCTCGGCCCCGTCCACTCTCCGTCCCGTCTTGGCTGGTCAGGGCCCCCAGCTCTGCCCGCTCCCGCGTGGCCAGGCCCCGGGCACTGTCCTTGACCTGCGCCTCCATCCTGCCCTGTCACCCTAGCGCCGGTGACCGGTAGGGAACGCCCGGCCTCGGGCCCGCCCCCACGTGTTCGGGGTGCGGCGGGCTGCGGGGCGAGAGCGCTCAGGCTTCCCCGCCGCCCTGGGGGCTGGACCCTGCACGCACAGGCCTGGCCCTGCGGAGGCGCCTGGGGGCGTGGCCCAGCGCAGAGCGGTGGGGGCGTGGCCTAGCGCAGCGCGGTGGGGCGTGGCTTAGCATAGGCGCGGAGTGGCGTGCGCATGCGCAAAGCAGACTCAGCGAGCACGCGGGAGAAAGAGCGGGGCGGCGAGGCGGAGAGCCCCGAGAAGCCGAAGACCTGCGGGGGCTCGGAGGCCTGCCAGCCTCCGGGCCCCCGCCACGCTCTCTGCCCTGCACCTGGCTGCCTCACAAGAAAGACGGTTAAAAGCCTGCCAAAACCGCCGAGGGCCCAGAGCGCATCCTTTGCCCGTCTGCCCTCGCCTGGGGAACCTGCGCTGGTGCCAGGCTGGCACAGTAGCCGCGACAGCACGCTCCCCGGGGGGCCGTGCCAGCCCCGCACGCGCCGCAGGCTCCCGCAGCGCCCCCGCAACTTTACCCTCCCGGCCAGGCCCTCGTCGACCCACACCCCGCCGCGCCTTCGCTCCCGTGCGTCCTCCCGGCGCCTTCTCGCCTCCTGCCCGCCCTCCCTGGTGGCTCGCGGCATCGGTGGAGACCGCGCTCCCCTCCTCCCCGCCGGGAGAGCGCGGGGCCCGCTGGGCTCCGACACCCCAGGTCTGCCTGGGGGAGCCCTGGGCGGGGCTCAGCCGCCTCTGCTGAGCTCTGGGAGCGCGGCCCGAGCCTGGGGGCGGGCGGTGCGGGAGGGCGCGGGTCTCACGGGCCGGCGCGCTCACCTGCGCACAGCAGGCCCCTGCAGATCCATCGGAACAGCTGCGCGTGCTTCCTGCAGAAACGCCTGGTTCTCAGGGCCGGCTGCAGCCTCCTCCTGGGGGGACAGGAGATCCAGAGCGGGCACCCCAGCTCCCGCCTGCCCGTGGGCATTCTCCTCCAGGCCGAGGCCACGCGGGCACGTTCCCCAAAAGTGGCAGATTGGGGTAACCAGGTGCAGGCCAGCCCCAGGCAAAGGGACGGCCAGCTCCACTCCCGCCTGCCTCTGTCCCTGCCGGCCAGCCGCTGCCCCCCACCCGGGTCACGCTTGCCTCCCGGTCCGGGCAAGGGGGAAGAATCAACACAGGCCCGAGCGGGCTGCCTCCAGCCTGCCCCCCAGGCCCCCAGCTTGCTGCTCACCCCCAGGGGCCTAGGACATTCCTACGTCACATGCCCGCTGCCTTTGGGGCCCAAGTCCAGCCTGGTCACTTGGCCATTGTCCGTCCTGGAGGAAACGCTGCTTCCTCAGGGTCCCCGAGGCCAGCGTGGGGCCCCAGCCGCCTCCACGCCCGCCCCCCCCCCAGCCTCCTCCAGCAGGATCCGGCCGGGAAGACCCCAGGGGCCTGGGGGTCAGGGGCCGCGGCCCGGCGGGCTGGCCAGTCCCTTTACCCTCGGGCTTTGTCTCCACGTGGAAAACGAGGAGCCAGGCCATTTTAGAGCTTTCCGAGTGAGCCTGGACGTGCCTCTGGGTGCCCCAGGGCTGAACGGGGGCAGGAGGGCCTGGGCTGCTTTGGGCCCCAGCCGGCCAGCCCCACCGGAGGGGGTCACTCATGGCGGGCTCCCTAAGCCACAGCCCCCTGTTTCTCCCTTTGACAGTTTTGGGGAGCCCCTCCCTAGCACCCGAACAACCCGGCTCCTCACCATCCTGTGGGCTCCGGGCTGGCCTGGCTCCAGCTACCACGGGCCTCTGCGGGGCTGCGGTCACTGCCGGGGCTCCGGCCTTCCTCCTAGGGCAGAGGTGTCAGGCGGGCCCCCTCCCTGGCCCCAGGCTGGAGGCCACGGCAGCTGGGGCGGGCTGGAGGGGCCTGGGGTTTGCCAGGAAGTAGTCAGAGGCATTAAGTGAAAGGCACCGGCACACATTAGGCGCCCACTGTGCTGGGCTCGGTGCTGGACCCGCTGTGCCCCAGGGAGCCAAGGGCTGCACTCAGGCCGGCCCCGGGGTGCATCAGGCCGCCGCCGGACGGTGGCAAGGCCGGGGCAGGTGAAGGGGCACCTGGGGCCGCACGGCAGGGAGAGTGTCAGGGCAGCTGAGGGGCGGGGACGTCTCTAGGCGGCCTGGCTGCCCCCGTGAGGCAAGACCACCAGCCCCGAGAGCTGATGCTGCCCGGCCCCCGTCCACATGGCTGGTCTCTCCTTGTCCTGTTGGTCACAGCCCAGAGCTACCCCGCTGAGGCCGCCCGTCTCCGCACTGGGCGGCTGGACAGGCAGAGCCGGCTCCCGGCGAGGGCGCCAGGCTGGGCACCCGCGGGCTCCTGTCCCAGCAGGGAGGTGAGGAGGGGGCAGAAGTGGGTGCGAAGGGAGGAGGCAAGCCAGCCCCCCAGGGTGTGGGCGGGAGTGGGCCGGGGACAGACCATGCTCTCCAGGAACTCAGCCCCCATGTTCTCGACTCCGTTGGCCACGGAGGAGAGTGAGATGGCCTCTCTCCGGCTGGCCGCGTCGTCCTCCATGGGCAGCTCTCTGCTGAGGCAGCCGGGCCCCAAGTCAGGCAGGACCAGGCCGGGCCTGGAGAAGCCAAGGGGACAGGGAGGGGCGGGCAGGGAGGGCGGCCCCACCTGGAGCGGCCCCAGCGCTCAGCCCCGTCAGAGGGAGGTGGCCCCTCCGCACCCGCTTCCCAGCCTCTGAGAGGGCAGCAGAAACGGGGAGGAAGGGACGGGTGGGCTCGGCACACATGCGGATCTGAACAGGCGTTTCTGGGGAGAGACCCCAGTGGCCACCGCCCCACAGCAGGTTAGATCCATCGCTCTAGTCTAGTCTTCGCTTCATTTGGGCCTCCCTGGGGCTCAGGGGTTAAGTCTCAGCACTATGGAGCTGTCACAGCCACTGCAGCACTGAAGCTCCGGCCAGGGAGCTTCCCACAGGGTGCTGCAGACCTCTCCTGTCTCCCTGCTGCTCCCCTCAGCAGTGGATTTCAGTGGATCCGACTGTTCTGCTCTCCACTCTGTCTCTGGGGAATCCTCTCACCCCCACACACCTCTGGCCTGCACCCCAGCTTGTATGCATAAAAAAATAAATCTTTAAAAAATAAAATTAAATAAATAAATCTGAGTTCAGGGCCTCCCTGAGGCACAGGGGTTAAGTCAAAACACTATGAAGCTGTCTGCAGCCACCGCAGCATGAGTTCGATCCCCGGCCAGGGAGCTTCCCACAGGGTTCAGCAGACCTCTCCTGACTCCCCGCTGCCCCCCTCAGCAGTGTGTTTCAGTGGATCTGACTGTTGTGCTCCCCAATCTGTCTCTGGTGAGTCCTCTCACCCCCACACACCTCTGACCTGTACCCCAGCTTGCATGCATAAAAAAAAAAATCTTAAAAAAAAGTCATAGCTTCATTAAACCATGAGACATTGCCGCTCACCCACTGGAGTGGCTAAATCACAGGCTCAGCCACAAAAAGTGTCCCTGGGGAAGTGGGGTGACTGGAACCCTCGTGAGCTCAGTGGGAATGTAAAATGATGCAGTTGCTTTGGAAAACAGTCTGGCAGTTAGTCAAATAGAACAAATGGAGACCCAGGGACCCCCTATCCTATGACCCAGCAGTTCTACTCCTCTCTGTCCATCCAAGAGAATTGAAAACATGTGTCTGTACAGAAACTTGTCCAAGAACATATACAGCAGCATTAACTCATAATAATCAAAAAGTGGAAACAACATAAATGCCCACCAACTACAAATGAATAGGTAAAATGCAGCGCACCTATATGAAGGAATATTATTTGGCCATAAAAAGGAATGATGTACTGGTGCATGCTACCATGTGGGTAAACCTTGAAAACATTATGCTAATTGAAAGAAGTCAGTCACAAAGACCATAAATTATGACTTCATTCTTATGAAATCCCAGAACAGGAAATCCATAGAAAGAGAAAGGGGATTTGTAATTCCTTAGTGGTAAGGGGACAGGGAGGTAGGGGAGATACTGATAAAGGTCATGGGGTTTCTATTTGGGTGACAAAAATGCTCTAAAATGAATTGGGCTGGTTGTGCATATCTGGAATATACTAAAAACATTGAATTGTGTACTTTAAATGGATGAATTGCATGCTATGTGAACCCTCAATAAAAACATTAAATTTTCAAACAGTCACATCTTCATCATATTATCCTTCCCCACCTCTAAAGATGGAGACGCAACATCCTGAAGACATCATTCCAGCTCCTGGATCCAACTATACCTGAAACCAGCCTTCCCTTGCACTTTTTTATTACAAGAGCCAGTACAGTGCTTTGCGGCTGCTGTTCAGCTCACAGGCTTAAACTCATCTGTAAATAAGGGCATTAAAAGCCCTGGCACCCCGCTCCTGTTCCCTCTTTCCCCTCTCCTGAGGACCTCCCGACTCTATCGAAATGTCAGCCTGGCTGGGCTGATAAACCCAGATGCGTACACTTACACACACCCACACATATACACCGACAGACACACAAATATATACACACAAGCATACACACATAGACACACATGTATACGCACACTCACACACCTATGCATACAAAGACACACACAGATACATGCAAATATACACACAGAGACACATGTACATACACAGATACATAGAAATACACACAGACACAAAAATACACACACACACAAATATATAAACATAGACACTCGGATACACAGACACATGTAAACAGACACCCACAGAGACACACTCAGACACTCACATATATACACACACAGACACACAAATACACATGAGTGCGCACACACACAAACGTGGGCGGGAACACACGAGCAAGCCCAGCTCCCGGGACCGTCGGGGGCCGGGGCCGGCAGCCCACCACGCGCCAGGGTGGCACCCAGCTGCTCCCAGATCAGGGCTCCGGAGACTTCGCGGCGCAGCGAGCCTCGAGCCCGCCCTGTCTCTGGGGGCCGGAGCCAGACCTCGGTGAGGGCGTCCTGGCTGCGGGGGTGAGGGCGTCCTGGCTGCGGGGCTGCTTCTGGTGCGCGAAGCGCCTCTCTTAGCCCAGTGAGCTAGTGACCGCCTGACAGGGCTCTGTCCTGCCAGTTCTCCCAGATTTATTGTCTCTTTGGCTGCACGACATAAAGCGCCCGCCTCGGGGCAGCTCTTTGAACCTCCCTGGGAAGCTCCTGCTCGTGCAAATCAGATTGCTGGATTTTTCTCCTGCTAATCTGCCCTGTGTTTGAGGGCAGCTCAGCTAAGAACCGGGAGGGCAGAGTTGTTCTCCCCGACACGGCAGACACAGCCCAGAGGCAGGTCTCCTTCCTACTCACGTTCGGGGGCGCGAGGCACTCTCAGGAGCAGGTGGGCGCGTTTCCGGGGGCAGCCGCAGCCGACCTGCTGAGCTGGGGCCCGTTTCCTCGGCACGACGGAGGTTTCGGGGCAGAGTCCAGGGTCGGTCGGAGTGGGCTGGGCGTGCCCGCTCTGCACAGTGGCCTCTCCAGAGCCCAGGGCCACGGGCAGGGCGGGGACCCCAAGCTCTTCCAGGGAAGGAAGCAGGGCAAGAGGGCTCCACCATAGGCCTGACCCAGGTGCTCCAACTGGCTCCACCTTCCCCATCTGAAATGCCCTCCTCGTCCAGGAAGCCTGCTTGGATTACCCCACCGCCTGCGCCCCTCCCGAGCCCCTTTCCCGCCAGCCCTCGGTGCCCCTCGGCTTTTTGGATGGCGCATTTTATTTTCACTCCCGTCGTGCCCAGTCTCCCCTTCTTGCTGAACTGGTCATCACAGCAGCGCGTGTGCCCGGCTCGGCGCAAGGAGAGCAGCGCGGCTGCCGCGAACCGTGACAGAGCGCCAGGCCTGAGCGCCGAGCATCAGGGAGGCGAAGCAGATCACACAGTTTCCCCTTTGGTTTTATTACTTTTTCAACCAGCACCTGAGTGAGCAGGTGCAAAGTCGGGGGGACTCCCCGGCCCCCGTCAGCCGCGGAGCAAACATTAAGCGTCTCCTGGGGAGCGACGGGCCCCGCAATGATTAACCTCAGCCCGGGCGGACTCCTGGACGCTGCTCCAGCCCTGGGTCTGCAGAGGCCGCGGGCGGGGAGCCCCTCCGTAGAGACACGTCGGCCAGTCCCGCCAGGTGTCCACAGCGGCCTCCCGGGTCTCGGCTGGGGGGACGCGCCCAGCCAGGGACGCACAGCCGGGGACGCCTCTCCTGCGCTCACCGGGCGCCACACCAGCTTCGGGGCGACCTGCTCTCCAGGCAGAAGCACGGCCTGACCCGCGCCCGCTGCGGAGCTGCGTGGGGCCTGGAGTGGCGCAAAGCGCCCAGGCACCACCTGGCTCTCCTGAGCAGGACACCTGCCTCCTTGGGCACCAGCCTGCGGCCCTACCGGCCGCAGCCACGGGGCGGGGAACGGGCCCAGCTCCGGGATCCCAGGCCGGAGCCCTCCCGCCCCCCCCACTCCCTCCGCCTCCCTCTTCCTGTCCCTCTGGTGCCCCCGAGGCACAACACCTCGAGCTGGTTTGGAGCAGGTCTGCTGAACGCTTCCTGCGCTGGAGGGCATGACCTTGACGTGGCTTCTGGGCCTGGAGTCTGGACCACGGGCCGACTGGTGCGAGGCATGGGCGAACCCTGAGCCGGGAGCCCAAAGGTCGAGATTCCGTCCTGGCCAAGGCCCCTGCTTCCGGGCCCGGCGCCGGAGACAGGGTGGGGGGAGGGGTGGAGTGTTCTTGGGTGAAGGGGGTGAAGGCAGCCGCCAGGTGGCCTAGTGCAGAGTCCACCCCTCAGGCAGGCGGGCGCCTGCTCTCCTCCTGTCTGGGGACCCGTGTGCCTGCCCCTCTCCTCCAGGAGGGGAGCCAGCAGTGGACCTGAGCCCAGAAGCCGGCGCGCATTGTCGGGGGGACTTGGCAAGAGCCCCAGGCTGGGCTGGCTGAGTGGGGCAGAGCCCCAGGGAAAGGTACAGGGCGGGGGGGTGCGGTGCTGCTCCTCTGCTGTGACCTCAGTGCCCCGGCCCCTGCAGCCCGTTCCCCGAGATGATCTGGGGGGCCGGTCACCCCCGGGGCCGCTGGGGGAGAGGGCAGCGGGGGCCCCTACAAACAGACCCGATTTCCTTCCCAGCCAAAGCTGCGCTGCCCCAGAAGGGCTCAGAGTGAGGGCTCCCGGGCCCCCCACGGAGGCAGCCGCCCCCTCCAGCCGCTCTGCTTCTCGGGGCCTCCGCTTTGGGGGCTCCTGGCTCCACCCTGAGGGAACGGCCCAGCGCTAGTGGTCACTTCCGGCGGCCAGTGAGGCCCTGACTGCCCACGGCCGCTGCCCCTCTCCGCCCCAGACGGCCCTCGCGGCTCTGGCAGGCGGGGTGCGGGGGCCGAGGCGCGCCCGTCTGCGTCACGGACGTGGCCTCTGGAAGCCGCGGCGGCCGGGGGAGGCTCCTCCGGCTGGGGCAGCCCGTCTCCTGCATCGGGACAGTCGCCGGAGGCCGCACGAGGCGGATCCAGCTCCAGTCCCGGCAGCTGCCCGCAGAAGCGCCGCCGCGGCCCCACTTGGAGCAGGCAGGGGCTGGCGCGCAGCCCCCCAAGCCGAGCTCCTCCGGCAGGGGGCCCCTGAGCGGGCTGCCCGACCCCCTTTCTGTTTCATGGACGGGCGGCCGCTGTCCACGCCTGGGGCTCCTGCCTGCCCCGCAGCTCCCCGCCCTCCTCCACGTTGAGCGGGTCACCCCGCCTTCCGCCCCGCTCCCTCCTGCCTCTCTCCTCAGTGTTTACGCGGCGGGACCCCTGGGCGTTTCCTCCCAGTCTGATCCAGGTCACACTGCGAACGCGTCTAGGTCACGTCGCCCCGTGGGCACACGGACAAGATCCTGGCTTTTGTGGGTTCGGCCCCCAGACGACGCACCGGGGAGCGTCCGTGTGGGTCTCTGGCCGAGGCGCCGTGGCTACAGCAGCTAATTAATCGTCCAGAAGGATAACCCCGGACCATCCGCCTCTCCCCGTCGGAGGCGAGGCCTGGCGTGGCCCCGCCGAGTCTGAGCAGAGACGCGTCCGCAGAGGTCCCGGGAAGAGCCACAAAGCCGCCCGCCATGGCCACCGAGGGCGCTGCGGGCAGCCTCGCGGGCGAGACGCGGTCGCGGGGAGGAGGGTCGCTGCCCCCGCCGACAGTCCCAGGCACCCCTCGGCTCCCCCAGCCCCGCGAGGCCGCCGCGGAGCCTGTCTGGAGCCTCCGTGCTGAGAACCCGCCGGCCTCCCGCGGGCCCGCCAGACGCTGCCGGGCGCCTGGTGTCCAGGCAGAGCCCTGGGCCGCGGCGGGACTCAGCGCGGGGCCTGGCGGCCACCTCACCCTCAGGTTCCCCTTCCGCGATGTGGCGCGTGGCGGGCTGCACTGCGCTCCGGCTGGCGGGCTGGCGGCGCCGCTGTCCCCACAAGCCAGGACGGCCGCCTGCTGGTCTCTCCCGAGAGGAAACGGCTTCACGGTGCTGAGGGCTCTGGCACCGGAGGGCTTGTCCACTCAGTCCAGCTGTCCCTGGGCCGTCCTGCTCATCCGAGTCAGGTGGACATCCCTGAGGGCCCGGCCTGCCCACCGCCCACGCGTCTCGCTGCCCCACGTGTCCTGCCCCTTCCGCTTCCTCTGACCGACACCCCCAGCTCTCAGCGCACACATCACACCCCGAGAGGCCCGAGACCCCAGCCCGAGCCCGGCCACACCCCGTTGCGGGCTCCCGGGCAGTGTGCACAGACGGTCTTGGGGAGCCGCCTGCCGAGTAATCAAAATGGAGCAAGAGGCTGACGCTGCTCCCCCCACAGGTGGATTTCAAAGTCACCAAATGAAAGAATGAAGCACAAAAATTATTAAAATACAGATTAAAGAGTAATCATAATAATATAGATCAGCCCTAAACCCTAGAACAGGGAAGGGAAATAAAAACGCTACAGCAGAATGGCCAAAACATGCATGTTCTGGCACGTCTTCCAGCCAGGAAGATAAAGTTTTCAGAGAATTTTTGGAAACCGTGGGGGCTCGGGAGGTATCGAGAAGGCGGGAAGGCAGGATATAGACCTGAGTCCTAATGGCAGCACAGCCAAACTGCAACGCAGTAAACGCGTGTGAGAGGCAAGCAGGGCCACAGGCAACTCCCGCCTTGCCACACCCCGGGAGCCCCAGGAAAGGCTCAGGCGGAGGGCGGGGATCAGGCCCTTTGTGCTGGGGGGTGCAGGGTGGTTCTTGGTGCCTTAAGAGGCAGACGGCCCAGAGCCTCCCCGGCGGCGCAGCGGTTGGGCACTGCGCTGTGGAGCTGTCGGCAGCTGCGGGGCATCGGGCCCAAATTCGACGCCCGGCCGGGGAGAATCCCACAGGGCACGGCAGACCTCTCCCGCCTCGCCCGCTGCTCCCCTCAGCAGTGTGTTTCTGATCTGCCTGTGCTGCTCCCCACTCTGTCTCTGGTGAACCCTCTCGCCGCCCCACACCTCTGGCCTGTACCCCAGCTTGTATGCATAAATAAATAAAAAAAAAAAAAGAGGCAGACAGCCCAGCAAAGGACGAGGGCTCCCTGCAGACGCGTTCGTGAGCCAGCCCATCAGACCTCGAGGCTCCCGGAAGGAGGCACACCCGGCCAGGCGGGCCTGGCGGACGACGGGCTTCCTGTGTCCTGTAGCCTCAGGGGGCGCTGCCACCGGGCCTCCGAACTCTGCCCCCCGCCTAAGACGACCCCCTCGCCGCGGCCCCCGCCGGCTCCCGCCAGCCCGCACTGGGAGGCCAGCCCGCCTGCCGTCCACCCCCACCCCCCGCCTTTCCGCGCGTGAGGCGCGGCGTGGACACGAGCAACTGCACCTTTCAGAACCAAGCAGCCGATGGTGTGTTCTGATCAAACGGAGAAGGGGTGGGGTTGCTGTGAAGGTCCCTTACCCCCAGTCTCCTTCCGCTCGTGTCTTCACACCCTAGTTACTTTGCCCCTGGAGGTCACAAAAACTGTCAGTAAAGAACGAAGACACAAACAGCCCGCACACCTGGCCCCCGAGCGCCGAGGCCCGTTTTACGGCCTTTCCCGTACGGTTACGTGTGCAGACTCTCTCTGAAAAGGGATGAATGACTCCGAGAGACCGTCCAGATGGTTTCTTTGCAAGTGAAAATACACTTCTTGTTTAAAAGGAAAAAGCAACAACTTGGAGAGGCCCCAGGCCGGCCTGAGCTCGCTGCGCCGTGGAAGGCCTGACCCAACCCTGGCCGGGCGGCGCCTACCCCAGAGATGCCCCCTTGGACGTGACAGGAGAGGCCTGTCTCCCCCCAGACAGCTAAATGTCTAAGTCAACGGTGGCTTTGGTGACCCCACTTTCTCCCCAGGTGAGTGCCTGAGGCAGGGCCCCCCGAGTGGCACCTCCCTGCGCCAGACCTCATCCCATGCGCCGGCGAGAGGCAGACAGGCCTGGGCAAGCTGCCCGGCCACTCACAGGCGGCCCCGGCAGGGACAGGCGGCCTCTGGCTGCGGACCCGGGGACGTGCGCGCTGAGCTGGGCCCGCACCAGAGGCTGCCTGTGGGGGACACGGCCACCGGACACAGCTTGGGGGTCAGACGATTCAAGTCTGGACCCACGGTTGGCTCTTGATGAATCACAGCAAAAGAGCAAACACCCAGGACAGGCTGGACGCAAGGATTTCGGGAGAGCAGAAGCTTTATTGGGCCCCAGCACCCCGCGATGCCCACGAGCGGGACCAGCTCCGAGGGCCCCGGCCCCCCAGGACCTCTGCTGGGGGCCTGTGCGGTGAAGCGAGGCCCGGCCACCCAGCCACCTCCACACACGGAGCCCGTCGGCAGAGGCGCCGCAGGCTGCTGTGGGGGGCCGCACCCCCACTTCTTCCGGACCCCGGAAGGGGGCGCTGTCCTGAGGGAGCCTCCCACGCGAGAGACCCGTGTGAGCCCCGCCTCCCCAGCGGGGCCTGTGTCCACTCGTTGGGAACCACGGAGGGCGAGGGAGGCTCCGCCCGGGGTGGGGGCGCTGGCCGGCCCGGGGAGCCCAGGCCCAGAGGCCGAGCGGGGCCCGAGTCGCGGCTGAGACCGGCGCCTCGGAAACGGCCGCTCCCACCGCCGACGGCAGCCCGGGGCAGAGCCCGCTGGTGGACAAGGGGCCCGGGCACCTCGGCGCGGCCGCGCAGGCCCACGCTGGACTTCAGTCCAGGAGCCGGACGAGCTTCCCCTGTCCTTGGGCGCCCGAGGACCTGCGGGGGGCGCCTGACCCCCGACGGACGCGCCGACCCGCCGGAGGAGCCGACCGGGGTGAGCTCGTCGCAGCCTTTACTGTGCTCCGGGCCAGGCCCCGCCCCGGCCGCAAGGAGGCGCTCAGGAAGGACCAGGGTGGGGCCAGGCGGGCGGGGGCAGAGCGGGAGCCCCAGGAGCAAGCGGGGGTGGGCAGGGCCCCACTGCAGGCACAGGGCAGGGGGGCCACGACCCTGGGCCCCGAGCACCCCACAGCGGAGGGCAGGGGCGCAGCTCGGCCTGGAGAGCGGAGACCGGTCAGCGTCTTGCGCCGGCTCTCCCACGCAGCCGAGGGCTGGGCGGGCAGGGGCGGGGGCACCGCAGCCCCCGATGGGTGCTGAGGGGCAGTGCCAGGCCCCCAGCAGGGGACAAGCAAAGGCAGCAACGGGGCTCTCGAGTCAGGGCACCTGGAGCAGGTGGGCGACTAAGGGAGGCCCCCTGGGCAGGGACCCCGCAGGCCAGGCGGGCGGCGCCCTGAGGGTCAGCCGGCCACTCGAGCAGAGGCCTGGGGCCCGCAGGGAGCGCAGGCCAAGCAGGGAGCGGGCGCCGGCACTGGCGCGGGGCCTGTGGGGACCCTGTAAACTTCAGGAGGGCAGGCCGCCGGACACCCAGGAGCTGGCCGGAGGGGCCGCTCCAGGCCCGGGGCCGCAAAGTCTCCACGGTTCAAGCTGCTTCCTGTTGTCCACTGCCGGGTGGAGGCCCCAGCCTCCGTCGGGGCTACCGCGCGCCCTGGGCCTTGGAGCCCCCCTCTTGAGTGGGAGGCTGTCCAGACTCGCGGGGGGTCCCGGCCTCCGAGGCCTGAGGGCCGGCCTTGGCGCCTGGGACACTCCTCCGGGCGCCCTGGGGGCTGGGGGGGCCCTTCCTCTGGGGCTGAGGACTCAGCTGGGCGCCCTTCCTGCCGGCAGACGGACTCTTGGAGCCTTTGGCCTTGACTGGAGGGTGTGCGGCCTCGGGGCTCCTGAGGGGCTTCAGCCCCAGCAGGTCGCAGAAGCCGTTGCACTTGTGGGAGGAGGCAAACTGGTCCAGCAGGGCCGGGGAGCAGCTCTCCTTGAGGCCCTGGTACCTGCATCAGATGGGGCCTGAGCGAGCCCCCAGCCGGAGTCCCGGAGGCCCACTTGGGTGGCCAGGCCAGGACACGTGTCCCGGGCACATCCGACCTCCTTGGGGTGCTGGGGAGCCCCAAGCCCCAGGCCTCGTGGTGCCCGGCGCCCGCCTCTCCTACGGGGTCCTGGGTATTCAAGAGCCCAAGAGCAGGCTCGGCCTCCCGCGGGAGGGAAGGGGCACTGGCACCGGGGCGGGCGGCCCTGCTGTGGTCAGGCAGGAGGAGACCAGTGGCCCCGGCAGCCCCTCGGGGCGCGAGACCGGGACGCGCCCCAGCCTCAGGGGCTCGCGGGAGCACTCACCCGCGCAGCCTGGCGGCGATCCGCACGTCCGTCATCTTCCAGTCCACACCTGGGGGAGAGGCTGGGAGGTGAGGGGAGGCAGCAGGGTCTGCGTGTCCCGGGGGCTGCCACCTTAGAAGGGGGCGTGTGGGGGCCCACACGCGGGCCCCGAGCCGCTCCCGCCGCCGGTGAGGAGAGGCTCCGGGAGACGCAGCCGCTCACCCACGCAGGTGGGCAGGGCCACGGGGCAGCCCCCTCCCTCCCCGCTGGGCCCTCTGCCTCAACTGGACGCTGTTTTCTCTGAACTGCTGAACTTTTTATTAAATCCACAGAAGTAAAAAGCGATTGGGGCCACCCAGGGGCGGGCCAGGCCACCCCCATCGGGACGGGTCACACGCGGGGCCTCGGCTTGGGGCTGAGCCCGGTCTCGTGCCGTGTGAGGAGCGCCCTGTGCCCACATGGACAAGCCGGGAGCGCGTGCTGGGGAGGGGAGAAGGCGCCCTGTGCGCTGCCGGTGGGCGTGCAGACCGGTCCGGCTGCAGGAAAACCCCACGGAGGGCCCTCAAAATGTTAAAAATGAGCTACCACATGACCCGGCAACTCCACCCCTAGGTATCTACCCGAAGAATACAGAAACAGGGCCTCGCTGGTGGCCCAGGGGTTCAGTCTCAGAGCTTCCACAATGGCCCGAGTTCGATCCCCGGCCAGGGAGATTCCCACAGGGCGCGCACACACACACACCCCAGATGGAATATTACACAGCTATATAAAAGGTGAGCTATTTCCATCTGTGACAACATGGATGGAAAGGGGGGCTTGTACTGCATGAAACGCGGAGAAAGACACACGCCAGAGGGTGTCACTCACGTGGAGTGTATAGAAAAAGAAAAAGGAACTGACAGAGCGAAACCAAATTAACCCCTAGGACTGGTGCTGCTGGACTGAGGCTGCTGGAGCAGAAGGGAGGGCGGGGGAGGGCCCAGGGCGGAGGACTGTGGGTGCTCGGATGCGGGGGGTGGCGGCTTAGGTCTGGGAGGTGGGAACCTGCTCCCCTCAGTCGCGCACAGTGCTGCAGAGCAAAGGAGAAGCAGCGAGGGCAGGAGACAGCGGGCGCTGGCTGAGAGGCCGCCAAGGCCGCCTGGGCAGAGGTGTCCTTGGGGCAGATGCCTCCGCAGGCCAGTCCAGGGCAGGTCTCCGCCAGTCATGTGGCTGCCCAGGAGGCCAGAGGGAGAGTGCCCGTGGCCTGGCCCGTCTCCTGGTGGGGTGGCCTGCCCCTACCTGCCAAGTCGGTGACCAGGAAGCTGCCGTTCGTCCACTGGTACAGCCAGTGCTGGAAGGTCTGGCACTTCTGCCGGGCCTCGGAGCCGCCGGCCGCCGCACCGCTCCACTGGCGGGAGCAGACGGTCTCCAGGGGCCGGCCCAGGTCCTCCTCCAGCGTGGCGTAGGGCACGTTGCTGGCCGGCCGGTAGATCAGGTACAGGGGGATGATCCTGCGGGCGGCCAGCGGTGGGCGGGAGGAGGCCGGGGCCCCCACCCTGGCGCCCGCGCAGGGCTGACCGTGCCCTCGGGCGGGCTCAGGCACCCCACGCGGAGTCCAGGCAAGGAGAGGCCCTGCGGTCAGCAGGATGACCTGCGGGGGCCCCAGGGGCTCTGGGCCCGGGGGAGGGGGCCCGGCATGGGCACACACAGAGGAACGCTCCGGGGAGGGTCCCCTCGGACGGAGGCGCCGTCGGGCCCCGATGCCCCAAGGCCAGCGGTCACATCTCCGCCCTGCCCACCCCTTCAGAGAGGCCCGAACTGTGCACCCCACGAAGGGAAGGGGGGTGGGGAGCGCTGAGCAGCCCTCCCACGCCGGCTCGGCTAGGGAGCTCAGCCCGAGGCCCCCAGACCGCAGGCCCCGCCCCCGCACTCACTCGGGCACCTCCCCGAAGCCGGGCACGGCGCGCGCTTCCGCCGCGAAGATCTTGCAGTATTCCCGGCTCATGTTCTGCGTCTTGCAGCTCTGGGGCGGCAGCGGGCAGGGTCAGCGGTGGCTCGGCTCCCTCGTGCCCCCCAAGTGCGGGGCAGGTGCCGGGGGCTCCGGCCAGGGCGCGGGGCTCACCCCTTCACTCGCCCTACTCTGCACCTCATTTTCCTCGTTTACAAAACAAGAGGCCTCGGACTCTCGTCCACCAGGTTTTCCGCAGGCCAGTGAGTGTGGGGCCCGGGGCACCCGGAGGGAGAGGAGGGGACCAGCGAGGGGTGGGGCAGCCCCCCGCTGTCGCCCCTCTTGGGCTCCCCGTTAGGCCTGCAGGAAGGTTCCAGCTGCAGGAACGTGGTTTGGAAGCTGCCCCCAAACGGTGCAGAAGCCGCAAGTTCCCGGTCGCCCCCCGGGCCCAGCCCCGCTGAGGGCGACGGCCCTGCCCGCCCGGCTTCCCCTGGACCCCGGGACCCGGCTGGGGGGTACCTGGATGGTGACGTCATAGTTCCTGCCCACGAGCGAGGTCTCGCAGCTGGGCCCGAACACCAGCAGGCTGGACACCTTGATGACGCACGTGCGGCCCGACTCGAAGACGGGCTCCAGCCCGTAGATGACCTGGGCCCGGGAGGCCTTCCGCAGGCCGCACCCGCGCGCGGCCCCCCGGAGCTCCTCGCTCACCAGGCGCCCGAACAGCTTGTCCCCCCAGCAGCCGGAGTCCGCCAGGCCCTTGGCAAACACCATGGGGGTCATCTCGATCTCTTCTCCGACTGGGGCAGGGAAGGTGGAGGCTGGAGCGCGGGCCGAGCCGCCTGCCCGTCTCCCCGCCTGACGTGGGTCTCTGGGCCGGAGCCCGCTTTGCTCGGGCCGCCCTGAGTCCCCAGCAGGCCGCGCCCTGGGGACAGCCCCACGCCGTGGGCAGCGCGGTGGCGGCGGCTCGCTGCACAGCGGCCGGCAGCTCCGGGCCCTGGACGCCTCGGCTTTCGAAGGGGGTGTTCTGAGCAAGTGGCCGAGGCTCCGCCTGGACCAACGCGTCTGACCGAGGGTTTGCTGAGGCGGCCCAGCGGGGAGCACCGGCCGGGGCGGTCCCTAAGCGCCTCCAGCCAGCGGGACGGGGCTCCCCGGAGACGAGGCTGAGTCCAGGCCAGGGCAGGGAGGGCCCCGAGTGACCCGGACAGGGGAATGTCACAGGGAGTCCAGCATGGCTCTGGTGAGCGGCCAGGCCAGCCCCTGAGCCCGCCGTGCACGGCTGTGTGGCTGAGGCCACGTGGGCCGGCCACTGCCGGGGGGCTGGGACGAGCGTGTGGGGTCCCCGCAGCTGCGGGTGAGGGGCGCTCTGGGGAACCCCAGCCACGGCCTCCGTGGCCCCAGCCCTCGGCGTCCACAGGAGCCGCCAGGCCCCGCTGCCCGCGGGCCGCAAAGGGCTGAGCGAGTTCAGGGCCCCCCTGCAGGGAGTCACCCCGCGCACTGCCGCTCAGCTCCCGGGGGCCGGGCGTCTGCGGCCCGAGGGCAGCTCTGGGGCGGGGTGGGAGGGCAGGCCGCGCAGGGCTCAGGCTGAAGGAGCCCTGGGGGCGCCGTGTGGCCGCTTGCCCGAGGCCTCTGGCCTGGCCGGGGCAGCCACATGAGGCCTCTGGGGCCCCGGCGGGGTGCGCCCTGCTCCCCGAGATGCCTTACCTTCCCCTTCTTCTCTGGAGATGAACCTGGACAGCACTGTGAGAGAGAGGGGGGCTGAGGCGGCTGCTCTGTGCGGGAAGCCCCCCGGGGCGGAGGGGCACTCACCCTCGGGGCCGAGGCAGAAGTCCGTGCTGGCCTCGCCGTGCTGGTTGCGGATGGTGCAGCGGTACAGGCCACAGTCCACCTCGGACGCGTGCACGATGGCCAGGGCGGCCGGCCCCTCGTCCCCCGCACTGCCGGAGGAGACCCTGCCCGTGAGGCGCACCCGGCCGCCAGCAGCTCCGTCTGGGTGGGCCGGGCTGCGCTGTCCGCCCTGCAGCCGGGCACCCTGGCACAGCCCTCGCCCCGTGCTGCGGGAGGCCCGGCCCACGGGGACGGCGGGGACGGTGCGGCCGGCTTACCTCCTGCCCACCTCGCCCACTGGGCACTGGTCTTTGGCCCAGGTCAGGACGGAGTCGCTGAGAACATTGAAAAACTGGCACCAGAGCTTCAGGCTGCCGGAGGCGTCGGGAAACTGCTCCACCCGGATCTTCCGGATGACCTGGGGGGCTGCGAGTGGGGGCCGCTGAGAGGGGGAGCCCCGGGCCCGCGCAGGCCGGTCTCGGGAGCCCCAGCCACACCAGCAGGGCCTTGCAGCCGGCCCCCGCCCGCCTGCACGGGGCAGGGAGGGGGGTGGCGCTGCAGCACCGCCCGCTCGGCCAGGCCTGCGCCCACTGCCGCCCGCGTGGAGAGCGGCTCGGCCGGCAGCCCGGGGACAGGGCAGGCCGCGGCGGGTCTCCCTGCCGCCCAGGCCGGCACCTTCCGAGGGGTGCGCCCCCGGCGGGGCAGCCCTGCCCCCCGCCCACCTTTCAGCAAGTCCTGGGCCTTCCTGGGCCTGGCCTCCTCGGCGGCCAGCTCTGCGTCCGGGTCGCTGGCGGGGGGGCTGGCGCCCGGGTCCTGGGCCGGCTCCGCCTCGGCCCGCGGCACCTGCAGCTTGTCGGCCTTCCGGCCCGGGGCTGGGGAGCGCGTCTCCCGCCCAGGGGGCCCCGGGGACCCCAGGCCCTTCCTGGGCGCCCGGGGAGACACGGAGGGGCTGTCCCTCTCCTCAGGCGTGGCTGTGCCCCCCTCTCCTGCGGCTCTGGCCTTGGGGAGGAACCTCTTCCTCCGGGCCCCCAGAGCCAGCTCCTGGGGTGTGGCTGCGGGGAGTCCGGGCAGCGCCTCCTCTCGGGGGGCTTCTTGGGCTCCGCCGGCTGCTGGGAGGGGCCCCAGCCCAGCCGCCTGCCCGGGGGGCCCCCCACCACCGCTCCCGGGGGCGGGGTGCAGGGGCCCGGGCCCCTCCGGGGAGACCACAGCCGCCTCCCCGCTGGGCCTGGCCAGGCCCGGGCCCTCCTCGCCCACCACGATGGCAGGGACCGCGCGGGCACTGGGGCCACGGGCAGCGTCCAGCGCCTGGCGGCCGGCCTGTACCTCCCGGTCCAGGAGGCCGGTGAGGCGGCGGGAGGTGGCCGGGCTGAGCAGCAGGGTCTGCGCGCTCCGCAGCAGGCAGTCGTTCTCCACGCGCTCCAGGATGCGCCGCGAGGTGCAGGGGCTCAGCCCGGCCACCCCCACCGGGGGCGCCAGGGTGCCGGGGGCAGCCCCCCCCTGCGGCGCGGGGTCCCCGCCGCCGGCCTCGGGGCTGGACAGCTTCAGCAGCAGGAGCAGGTAGTTCCTCAGGGAATCGATGAGGCCGGGGTCACAGCTCCGCGGGCGAGGGGGGCTCCCGTCCGGCCCCTGGGCCCAGGCCCCCGCGGTCTCTGCGGGGTGCCCCTGGGTGGGGGCCCCCGGGCCCAGGTGCGGTGAGGGGGCAGTGCTCAGCCAGGCCTGGTCCGCAGGGGGCTGAGCAGTGGGGGCACTGGACAGTCCCTCCTGGGCTGGGCCCCCTGCGGGAACGGGGGGCAGGGCAGGCCTTCCTGGCTCCTCGGGGGGCTGCGGCCGGCTGTCTTCGGGCCTGTCCTCGGCCCGGCCCGGCCGCACAGGCTGCTCCACGCCCGCCTCGGGGGGGGCCTGTCCCGGGAGCTCGGGGGCCCCGGCCGGGGGCCCCGGCTCAGTCTCCTCAGGGACCCCGGGGGCAGCCACAGCCGCCTGGTCACCTCCGAGCACGAGCCCAGGTTTCCCGGGGCGCTCCTCGGCAGGCGGGAGCTCAGGGGCTCTGGGCCGGGGGCCGCGGCCGCACCCCGACTCCTCCAGCTGACTCTTCGTGGCTGTGGGGGTGCCCCCCTCGGCCCGTGTCCCCGCTGTTTCCCGCATCGGCGGGTCCTCGGGGCACCCCCCGGCTGGCTCCGGCCGCCCGCTCTCCCGTGCCACATTGTCCACCTGCATCTTCCTGGCGGCCTCTGCTCGGTCGCCCTGTGTCCTCCGACCCGCCGGCCTGTCCCCGTCCGTCCCTGGGGCCTCCCGGCCTCCGGGCCTCCCGGCGGCAGCTGCTCGCCCCCCGGCCTCGGGCTCCGTCTCCATGGACTCGGGGCTGCCGGCGGGTGAGGCGGAGGCCGCGGGCCTGGGCGGCCCCTGGACCTGGGAACACAGAGCAGAGCGGGGCTGTGGGGGCAGCTCTGGGCTGCTCGCCAGGAGGCCAGAAAGCTGCGAACGGGACACCGTTCCCGGGACCACGGAAATTCAAACGGCAAACGACCACGTCCCGGTGTCTGCATATCAGACACAAAACCAAAGCAAACCCGTCGCCAGTGAAAGACTTTAAACATGTCTTTAAAAGATACTTAGATTAAGCGGAGAACTTGCTTTCCTGAGTAGGGAATTCTGAACGCGTGGCATGAGTATGGGGAAAATAAGAGGCTTGCAGAGCTTTGCTGTGGGGTTTTGCAAGAACAGCACGTGTAAGAGACTGACTTTCCGCCGCTGTCCCTGTGCATACGTGTGAACCGGCATTAACACGAAAGGGGTTTGTCCCGTAACAAAACACTTTCTTTCTTTTTTAAATGTGTTTATTTACTTTCTTACACCTTTGTTAATTTTTGGACAGCATTGGATTTCTCCGCTCCGATGTTTAACGAAACTTCTTTTTTTTAAAAAAAGATTTATTTTTTATTTATGCATACAAGCTGGGGCACAGGCCAGAGGTGTGGGGCGGCGAGAGGGTTCACCAGAGACAGAGTGGGGAGCAGAACAGGCAGATGGACGGAAACACACTGCTGAGGGGAGCAGCGGGCGAGGCAGGAGAGGTCTGCTGCGCCCTGTGGGAATCTCCCCGGCCGGGCATTGAACTCGCATTGCGGCTTCCGACAGCTCCACAGCGCAGCGCTCAACTGCTGCGCCACCAGGGAGGCCCTGTTTAACGAAACTTCTTAAGGTAGAAATTTACCATCCTATAAAGACGTGGACAGAACGATGAAACAGAGCCACGTGCTAACCTGCCACCAAGCTTCACCGCCACCCACATTCGATCAATCTTGTTTCATCCTCTCCCCTGCTTCTCTACACCCGCACACACACACACACACACACACGCACACTCTCGAGTCTAAAATAGATCCCAGGGAAGCTATCCTCTCAAGCCATCAACGACTACTTCAGAACGTTTCTCTTAAAAGTAACAGGCCCAGGGCCTCCCTGGTGGCGCAGGGGTCAGTCTCAGCACTACGACACTATCAGCAGCCACTGCAGCACGAGTTCGGTCCCCGGCCAGGGAGCTTCCCACAGGGCGCAGCAGACCCCTCCTGTCTCCCCGCTGCCCCCTCAGCAGTGGGTTTCAGTGGATCCGCCTGTTCTGCTCCCCACTCTGTGTCTGGTGAGTCCTCTCGCTCCCCACCTCTGGCCTCCACCCCAGTTCTTGCATGAATAAATAAATAAATCTTTAAAAAAAAAAGTAACAGGTCCATTTTTAATATAACTTGGAAACCATCACGACTAAAAAATAAGTAATTCTGTATTATCTTTAAATATTCAGTCAGTAGTTAAGTTTCCTTCACTGTTTCCTTTTTCAAGTCAGGAGGCAGCTAAGGCCACACTCATCTCATCCATGCGTCCAGCCTGGTCACCTACGCTTAGAGCGGCTCCGTCCTCCCACGTCCGCCCTTGCGATCTTTTTGGCGGCCATCCCGTCCCTGCGGGGCCCCCCAGCTGAGTGCTGTGGCTTCACGCATCCTCGGCAGCTCGTATTTCTTGCAAGCTCATAGCTGAGTTTACAGCCGTGACTATTTCAGGCTGGTTCCCGCAAGAGGAGATTGGGCTCATGCTGCGTCACAAAGCAGTAAGAATAGCGCAGAGCAGAGCGGGTCACGGATGAAGATTTCGGTCACGGCGCCAAGAGAGAAGTGTCAGCTCAACACCTCAGGGAAATCCAAGCTACCTGGACGGCGCGGATCTCGGCTTACCCCTCCGCGCTTCCTCAACCGGCGGAAATCCTGGCCCGCCCCTGCTGGGGTCAGAAAGCTCCCGGCAGAGAAGGCAGGAGCCAGCAGGACAGAGGATTTAGAGTGAAAATAAAGTCTCTCGCAAAGAAAAAACCCAGCTTGGTGACGATCACGTTCCCCACCGACGTCACGGCCGGGGGACACTGACCGGGGCAGGCTCGGCGCCCACAAGCCGAGTGAGGCCTGGAACCTTCTGCCAGCGCCTCACTCCGAGCGCGAGGAGATCTTGACCAAGCAGGAGATGGACCACCGCAGAGAGAACGCGGGCTCTGCCGGGGCTGAGGAAGCAGGGCTTTGGCTCAAGCTCTCCCAGCGCCCGCCGCCCCAGCTGCTGGCCGGGGTCCCCTTGAGCCCGCGCCACGCCCATCTCTGTCCCTCTGCCAGCCCCGGCCCAGCTGCCAGCAGCTGCCTCGAGCCCTGACCGGAGCCCTAACGCTGGCCCTGCCCCTGCTGAACCAGCCCACTGCGGCCCGGCCCCTTCCCCTGACCGTGACCGCAGCTCGGAACCTCCCAGTGGCTTATCACGCGACAGGGCTCAGGCCTGGCTGACAGAACAAAGGCTGCTCACATTCTCCGCTCACACCCTCCCGGTGTGGGGAAACAGCCCTGACAGCATCCCTGCGAGAGACTCGGCCTGGGGCTGGAGCTAAAAACACCTCCTCTCTTTGCCCCAACAATTCCACTCCCAGGAATTTGTCCTACAAACTCTCACAAACAAACGGACGGATCCGCTAGGCCGGTCCTGCAGCGGAGTTCACCGTGCAAAGGCCAGAACTCCCCAGGCTCCCCCAAGGCAGACCTGACCCAGAGCCAAAGGGACAGAAGGGAGCTCAGCCACGACGGCCCTGTGAGCGCACCGGGGGCGCGGCGCCCTCGGCCTCGGGCTGCGCAAGCGTCCGCGGCCTCCCTAAATTTGGGGGTGGATTTCATCCTCGCCCTGGGAGCCGCTTCTGCTGAACGTGGAGTTACAGACTGTTCCCTTTGGCCGGCGAGGCCTCGTTCCGCGCTCAGCGCCGAGGCCCGCCAAGAAAGCGCAGTTTGAGCGTCTCTGCAGACTCTGCCCGGTGGGGCTCTCCAGACTTCGCCCTTCGTTCTCAGCGAGCGGATTGTGGGGTTTCTTGCTGCGGAGCTGGGCGGGGGGTGGTTTATTTGCAGTTTGTTGGGCTTCTCGATCTGCGACTGGTCTCGGTCACCAAATCGGAGACGCCTCTGGCCGCGACGGTTTCCTGCACCCTGACTCTGCTCCTCCGGTCTCGGGCTGGCGCTGGGGGTCTGGGAGGGGCGCCACAGGCCCCTCTGCCCCTCGGAATGGCTCGGTCCTGTGGTCGGCCCTCGAGCTCACGGACGCCCCCGGCAGAGTTCCGGAAGTCACCCGGCTGTTTCAGCTGCTGCGGTTCTCGGCTCTAAAAGTGACAATTGGTTCTTTATACCTCGTATTCCTTCGCCAAGACTTTCTGGCTTTCTGCTTATTTCCAGAATCTTCCCCCCACTCATCACATCATCTCAGGAGCTGCTTCCAGGCCAGGGAGGTCCAACACCCGTGTCACCTCGAGGCCGGCGCTCCTCAGCTGCCCGAGGAGTGGGGATGCCCCCCCCTGTTTCACATGCCAAGCGAGACTTTGGAATCCTGGACACCATGGATCTCACGAGACTCTGGCTCTTGAACCCGTGGACGGTGGTGTTGCTCCCGTCTTGGTGGACCGGCCACTTGGCCGAGGTCAGGCGCACGATCCAGTCAGCCCTCCACGGCAGGCGTCTTGAAGTCAGCTCCGTTTCCACAGGTGTCTCTCCCCAGACCTGCCCTGGGCGTGCCACCCAGTGGCCGCTGGCACTTGCAGGAGCAGAGCCAGACGAAGCTGGGTCACCAGGCCAGAGCGACCGCCGCCCACTCGGAGCCCTCAGTCCCACCGCAGGGCCAGCCTCGGGGCGAACGGCTCGGGAGGACCCGCCTCCCAGCCTCCTCCCTGGGAGGAGTCCAGCCCCCTGGACTTCCCGCTCTCGGGCCCATTCCCAGACTTCGGGCCGCATCACTGGGGCGTCGCCTGCCCCTCTCTGCCGCGCCCCTCGCAGGTGCGACCACGTGCCCAGCCGAGTGGAGATTCTTTCCAGGGAGAGGAAAGGGCGACGGGAGCCGCTCCTTGGGGCCTCAGGTCCTGTGGCCTCCGCCCTTCCCTGCCGGGACGCCTGCATCCTGGCCTCACACCTGAACGCCTCCCGGGGCCCTCCCGGCTGAAGCTCACGCCACGTTCGGTCCAGGCAGGGCACCGAGGGCCGGCTCTTCGTGGCGCCCACGCCGGCCGGCTCTGGGTCGTCACGGTCTGTCTGCTGCTGCCCGCTTGTCGACGTCGCCGGTGCCTGCGCCGCGGTGCCAGCGGCTCTCAGGGCCGGGGGATGGAGACCACATTGTCCTTGTGTTTTCAGTGCCTGGTTCTAGGCGGTTCACTTTCAAGTCTTAGCATCTTTTATGGCTTCGGGAACTCTGCTGAATGTTTTTAACACAGCAGATCTCTCCTGTCTCCCGCTGCCCCCTCAGCAGCGTGTCTCAATGGAGCCGCCTGTTCTGCTCCCCGCTCTGTCTCTGGTGGATCCTCTCACCCCCCCCCCCAACACTTCTGGCCTGCACCCCAGCTCTTGTATGCCAAAAAAAAAAAAAGAATACTAAATTAGCAAGTCGGGGTTGACCATCCCATGCATGATCTTGGGGAGACGCCTGCTTAGTAGCAAATGGAGCGAGAGACCAACGCTGCCTCCCACACACACAGATTGAATTCTTTCATCCAGCAAAAGAATTCAAACACAAAAATCATTAAAAATACAGATTAAAGAATAATAATAATAGTGATGATGATGATGATGATATAGATTAACCCTAGACCCCAGAACAGGGAAGAGAAATAAAAACAGCAGAAATGGCTAAAACATGCATATTATGGCACGTTTTACAACCAGGAAGATGAAGTTTTCAGAGAATTTTTAGAAACCGTGGGGAAAGCTCAGGAAGTAATGAGAAGGAAAGAAAGCAGAATATAGCAACAGCACGAAGGAAATCTGAAAAACAATAAACCATTGGAATGCAGAGAGAAGCCGGGGCCGCAGCCCCCCACCGGCCCTGCCAGTGGGTTTGCCCTTCCCCTTTGAGTTTTGTGGGTCCCACATGCCCCCCAGGACCATGGCTTCTTTCAGCGCCAGAAAAACGCGTGGGTTTTTCAGAACATTTGGTAGAAGGAAAATAGGAAAAGCCAATTAAATTTCGCTTTAAATGTAGCTGTTGCTAAAAAACACCGGCTGCAAAATAAACACAGCTCAGGTAGACGCCTCTGCGCCGGGAATGCTTCACAAGCTTAAGCGGAAAAAAGAAACCACACAGGCAGGGCCCGAGGCCTCCGGCCGCCCGGCCCCCGCCCCGCCGGGGAGGCCTCCCCCGCTCGCTGCAGGCCCAGCGCCGGACTCTCCCCTTGGCTGCCCGCCGGCGCCTGAGGCCCCAGGGGGCGTCCCCACCTGCGGCCAGCCAGCCCAGGAGTGCACCACCCAGCGGCCCAGACGTCCAAGACCGAGCAGAGGGCTGGTCGCCCACAGACAGCCGGCTGGAGCTGCACCCCACGCCAGGCCCCTGCACCACTGGCCCGGATGAGCCCCGACACCCGCCGAAACAAAGCCCCGTGCCCGCACCTGCACGCGGCTCTCCCCACCGCCCGGGGGCTCTCGGGGGCTCTCCACAGAGCCCCCCGCCCCCGCGCCGCCGGAGCCCGCCGCAGCTGTCCCTCCTGCCCCTCCCGTCCTCGCGCGCCCCAAGGGGCTGCCTGTCCTGTCCACTCCGTCCTGGAGCCCTCCCTCTGCGCCTCCAGCCCAGCCCTCTCATCTCGTTTGTCTCCTCTCGGGGACCCGGCCTGGCCACGGAGACACAGGACACCCAGGGAAGTGGCAACATCGACGCTCAGCCATTTCTGAGTCTCGCACACCCCAGGGGTTTCACCCTCACCTCTGGAAACGGGGTTCCTTCCCGGCACCCCGCATCCTCTCTGGGGCCACTGCGGTGCTCTCCGTCCCCGACGCAGGAGGCGCTGACCAAATGGACAAGCTGTGTCCCGGTCAGCCCTCAGTCCCTCCTCCACACGGCCCAGTGGCACAATACCATCACCACGCGCATCTCTCTGAAGCGGGGTACCCGCACCCCACCTCCTCCGCCTGCAGGACGCGGTGCCTGGCTCAGAGTTCCAGCGAAGCCCAGTCAGCCCGGACCGCACCGCGCACACTGGTCTCTGCGAGACCTTCCAAGCAGCCTCGCCCGGCCGCCGCCTCTGCAGCCGCAGCCCCTCGCGCTGAGCCGCCGCCGCAGGGAGCCCGGGAAACTCTTCGGCCCCCGACCCGGACCGCTGCCCCCGGGGTGCGCGCCCAGCTGCGGCCCTGCCGGCTCGAGGGACGCCCCACCCGCCCCGCGTAGCCGCTGCTGTGGGAGCCCCGCGAGGTCAGCCCCCGCCCCCGCCCCACACGTACCTCTCCGGGGCCCCCGCGGCCCGCTGGCCCCTGCGGGGGGCTGTCCTGAGGGCCGTGTCTCCGCCGGGCAGGGGGCGTGGGCGCTGCAGCGGAGGCCTGTGGTGGGGCCCCCCCGGAGCTCCGGGCCCCGGGTTCTGGGGCGTGGCTCGGGGGTGAGCTGGGCTGGCTGCTGGCGCCGGGCTCCCCTTTGGGCTTCGGGGGGGCAAACCTCTTCCTGTTGAGAGGCCGCATCGGCGGGGGGCCCACAGCGGGTGCGGGCTGTCCAGGGCCAGCAGGGCGCCCCTCACGCCCGGCCTCGCCCGGCACCTCCCCCAAGGGCAGCTCTCCAGGTGCCGGGCCTCTTGGGGACGCCTGCTCCTGAGGCCTGGCCCCCCGGGTGCTTTCCGCATACAAGTCCTTCAGGGAGAAGTGCACCTCCTGGCGGGGCGCAGGGGCGGGGGCGGGGGTCTGGGCAGGGGCTGGGCTTGGGGCTGGGGTTCGGCCAGGGGTGGGGGCAGCGGCCCGGGCAGGGACAGGGCCATTCTGCGCCTGGCCTTGAGTGCCCGCAGCCGAGGCTGGCTTCCTGGTGCTCTCCGCTCCAGCAGCCCCAGGGCCCGGCGCGGCCCTGCCTCTGGGCTGTGTCTGAAGCTGCCCTGCGGCCAGCGGCCCCGGAGGCCCCGCGGAGCCAGGCGAGTCCGAACTAGGGACGCGGCTTTCGGGAGGGCGGCTCCGTGCCGCGGCCTCCGCCTCTGCCTTCCGCGGGCCTCGCTTCGGCTGCCCTTCCTTCTTTTTCTTCTTGGCCCCAGACTCCTTCTGGGGGGCTCCCTGAGGGCCCCGGTCCATGGCCTCACAGAGGTAGGTCAGCAGGCCGCCGTCTGCAGCCTCCCCGTTCTCGGGGGCGGCCTCCCCGTTGGGGGTCACCTCCCCAGAGGCGAAGCTGTGGACCAGGCTCAGGCCGGGCGGCTGGCCAGGCTCTGTCTCTCCCTCCTGCCGCGCCACGGGGGGCCCTGCCTCGGGCTCTCTGGGGGCCGGGGGCCCTGGGGCCGCCGCCCCGCTCAGCCGCCGCTTGCGCTGCAGGCGGTCGGGACTCAGCTTGCGCAGCGAGTCGGCCTCGCCCGCGGCCTCGGGGCCCTGGCCCCAGCCCTGCTCCAGCTCGCGCAGCTTGGCCTTGGCCTTGGTCTTCAGCCTGGCGAACCAGCGCTGGTGGATCTGGTACTCGGTCATGGTCCCCACCTCCAGCACGCCCGAGCAGGACACGATGCCCTTGGTGTTGCGGGCCGACGCCTGGTAAATGGCCGCATCTTCTTCTTGACACCTAGAGGCAGGGGCGTGAGAGACCCCCGCCCGCGGCCAGAGCCCCCACACAGGACGTGCTCCCCGCCCCGCCACGCTGCAGCCGGGGCCTGTCACGCCAGGCGCTCCCCACTACGGCAGAGGAAACTGAGGCTGGGGGGCTGCCAAGGCCGGGCCACCCCGGGAGAGGCTGGACGTGGGCCCAGAGCATGCTGCAGAAGCAGGTGACCGCACAGCCCCTGCCGAAATGAGGGTGACGCGGGAGCTTTCTTGGGCAGCTGACCTCATGGAAAATGCTTCTCTGGGTCAGGCCTCTCGGGTCGCCCGCAGCTGTCTGGCTGTCAGGAGCGCTCCCCCCGCCGCCGGCCCCCCGCCGGCGCCCCAGCCAGGGCCGCTGCGATTCACCAGGTGGTCAGCTCAGCGGCACAGCCCCCGCTGCCCCGGGCCCTGCCGGGCAGTTCCTCGAGCTGCCTCCGGGCGCGTGGGCCGTGGCCCCTCACCTGTAGAGCTGCAGCGTGTGGCGGCTGCCCTGGTGCGTGATCTGGTACTTCGGCAAGCCGCAGTAGCGGTCCAGCTCCTGGTCGTCCTTGTACCAGGTCACCTCTGGCTCCGGGTAGCCTGGAGGGAAGCGGGGGTTGGGCTGCAGGGGCCAGCACCCACTGGGGGAGGTGAGACCAGAAGCCAGGGCCGCCAGACCGCCTGGAGAGACGGACAGCCATGGACAGGCCACGACGGGCCGGCCTCCTTCTGGCCCGTCAGCACCGAAAACTGCGGTTGGCAGCTGGGAGGCAAAGGGGAAGAGACGCTCCTGAGCCCCCCGTAAGCAGCAAGGAGTTCCCAGGAAGCCCTGGATGGGGCAAAGTGTGGCTTTTCCCCAGTGGCCGGGTCTGCGCCCTCGCAGCAGTGGCAGCTCTGTGCCGGCCACGCCCAGGCCACCGCTGCCCAGGCCCGCGCTCCGGTCTCTGAGCTGCTCCATCGTGTCGTGACGCAGCTGACACATCCGCTCACCCACCGCCCTCCGCCCACCCACGGGCCCCGTCCACTTCCACCTTCCCATCAGTGTGTCTGCCAGACCCAGGCTCGGGGCTCCCAGCTGCCCTTCGAGCGGGCACCCACTGTGGAGCGTCCGGGACCCTCAGTTCCCCGGCCACAGAAGGCCGGTCCAGGCAGGACGCCCAAGTCAGCCCGACTAACTGATTCCCCGACCCGGAGTCGGGTCGGGACCCCGAGACGGTCTGCCTCGAGCGGCACGTGACCCTGAAGGGGGCAGCGCACGCAGACAGCTGGTCCGCAGCGAGGGCAGCGCGTGAGGCCGCTGTGTGGGCAGGAGAGGCAGGAGCGAGGACACGCCCAGGCCCTCGCCGCGCTGGTCAGGTGGGAGCAGCCACGCGGCCCCCCAGGTTTGCTCATTCCTCGAGCGGACTCCCGCCGACGCGCGGTGTTTATTGGAAACCGAAGTGCCCTGACCCGCACCCCGCGAGTGTGGGGGGTCTGTGCCGGCCTGCCCAGCGGGACGCGGCCACTTGGCAGCCTCCACAGCCTGGCTCTCTGCTTCCGGGGGCCCAGCGCGCCCCAGGAGGGAGGAGGCCCCACAGGGAGGTGCTGCCCGGCTCCCGAGCCCCGCCCCACCCGGAACTCTCCCCACTCCCCTTGCGTCCCCACCCGCTCCTTGCCCACCACCTGCCCGCTGCGGGGAGCGCCGCCACCTCCCTCCCGTAAGGACAAGTGACCGCGTCCACCTTCGCGCCTGCCCTCATTCCTCGGCTCTCTCCTTCACAGAAACGGTGCTCAAAAGAGCTGCCTGGGCCCCCGGCTCCACTCCCTCTCCGCCAAGCGGGCTTTGTGCCCACAACGGCCCCGAACTGCTCTCGTCTACACCGCCTGCCTGGCGCCGTCAGACCCTGGCCACTCTCACCTCTCCTACCCAGCCTGGCCGCACCTGCCCACTCCCCGAGGCCTGCCCGACCTTGCTCCTGCACACCACTCCTTCCTCCGTGCCCCTACACCCTCACCCCTTCCCCTGGCCCCCTTGGCTGGCCCCTCCCACTGAGGTCTGAATATGAGGTGCCCCGCCTCAGGCAGGACCATTTTGCATTCTCGACCCCACACAAAGGGGGGCTAACCCTGCACCTCCAAATATGTGTGTGCTCATGAGCGCCCCCTGCTGTCATTCTGATGGCGCAGCCCACAAGGCCGCCTGCAGGTCCAGCGGCATCAAGGCGACCACGTCCCGCGTCAAACTCCCACCCCGCTCCACGCTGGTGCCCCCGGATCTCCACACCAGCAATCGTGGGAAACAGGAGGCTCCCTGAGCTCCTCTCTCTCGTCCACTCAGTCAGAGAGCCCCACAGACCCTCCCTTCAAAGGACACTGGGAAGCCGGTCACTTCTCGCCATTCCCACCACCTCCCTGGCCGTCTGCTCCCCTGCGGCTTATCCCCTATGGTCCCTCCCCTACAGCTTCGCCCCTGCCGCCGCTGGTCCCCGCGGCCCCCAAGGGCACCGGGCTCTCAGGGTGACTCAGTGAGAATCAGCTGGCGGGGCCCACGAGGAAGGGCGTGAGGGAGCAGGCCGGCAGGGGGAGGGGCAGAGCCAAGGACACGCGGGAACGGGCCCAGGAGCGGGGCGCGGGGAGGCGAGGCTGCAGCTGGTGGGCCGGGAACGAAATCTGGGCAGCCCCCACTGTAAAGTGAGCCCATGTTTCCACTGTGAGCTAAAGGCCCTGGTTACATCAGCGCGCGAGGCCGGGCGGCACAGGCGCCCTCACTGTCCGGGGCGATGAGCTCATCCCCACAAGGGCCTGCTCGGAGGCCCGTCCCAGAACCTGCCCCCGAGGGCCTCGCCGCCGGGGCACCTGAGGCCACGAGGCTCAGTGGCAGGGGCAGGGCAAGGAGGAGGGCTCGGATGGACCCCAGCCCCGCTGGAGCCCAGCCCCCGGGGCTCTTCAGGAGTGGGACCCAGGCTGGTAGCTGCGGGCTCCGTGGCAGCGGCAGGGGCTGGGGCGGCTCCGCTTGTGGCGGAGACGTTCCCCGGTCCCGGGCAGTGCAAACCGTTTCATGGCCAGTGCAGGCAGCGGAACACACGCCCGGGAGCGTGCCCAGCGGCCGGTGCTCACGAGCACACGCGTGGCCGTGGCAGGGAAGCTGGTGGCCCACGCGGCCCTGAAGCCCATGACCTGGCCTCTCCTTCACCCGCGGAAGCAGACCCGAGTCCGGACCGGCTCGGAGGCTGCAGCCTCAGCGCACGCCCCGCCCCGGCCTGGAGCCGCTCAGACCGTGGGGATGGCGAGTGCACGTCAGGGCTCGAGGCCCGCTAAACGGGGCCGCTCGGGGGGCGCCCGACAACCCTGCGAAAGCTGCTGACCTTCCCGAACGCGCACGTGTGCCAGACACTAAACCAAGCATTTTCATGTGCTATTATCTCATCTAATCCTCTCAAAAACCCCCGGGGAGTGTGCTGTTGAGAACCCCAGTTACAGGAAGAGGAAATCAGCCCAAAGCCATCCAGCTGGAAGTGGAGGAGCCAGGTGCCCCCATCTTTCCCAGGAGACAGGCAGGCAAGCGCTTCGTCCCACTCCACACAGAAGGAAGGGGGCTTGGGGGAACCAGTGGCTCGCCCAGGCTCACAAGCTGGCGCCTCGCAAGGCCCTGGTTCCTCGCCCCTTGTCAGTGCTTCTTTTCCTGGGGATTCAAGACCAGTGTGTCTGTTTCTTCCTCCAGGGTCATTACATTGATTTCTTTAGCAACTTGCTTTTGTCTACAGGCTCAGACTCGGGTGATGCCATCTGTCCCCAACAAGCTTTATGCTGAGAGCCCCCCCACACCAGTCACATCACTCCCAGAAAGCCTTTCCCTCCCACGCAAGGCCCCGGAAATGCATCCACAGGGACGGGAGCGAGTCTAGGAGGAAGGGATGGAAAACCCCCTCTGCCAACAGTGCCACCTGGGCGCCCCACAGCAGAGCTCCCAGTTCTCAGACCCCTCCTATTCAACCAGAACTTCCAATTGGCTGTTTGGTCTCTCTCATCAACCCTTATTTGACAGGCAGAGACTCCTAGATAGCTGAGGAAAGCCTGTGAAGGAAAGAGTAAGGACCAAAACAACTAGAGAGCGAGAAGGTGATTGGAAGGCACAAGGGCTGCGCAGGGAGAAGGCACGTTTAGTCTCAGTGAGCCACGAGAAGAGAGCACATTCATGCAAAGACGCTACAGAAAAAGATGTTAAAAACACACTAAGAAGAAAACTCCACAGAGCCCAAAGTGCAAACCTGCAGTAATAACATAAATAAGTCCTGGAGATATGATAATGTGTAACATGGAGACTACAGCTAGCAATACTGTGTTGCATATTTGAAAGTTGCTAAAAGAATAGATCTTAAAAATTCTCATCAGGAGGAGAAAAAGGTGTAGCCATGTATGGTGGTGCAAGTTAGTTAAAACATTCACAATACAAACAAATATTAAATCATTAGATTGTACATTGAAACTAGTGTTATGAGTTAGTCATACCTCAATTTTTAAAAAGAAATGAAAATTTCAGTAAAGTTTGAAAGGTAACACTGAGGAAATCTCCCAGAAAGTAGAACAAAAAGACAACTACATGTAAGGGGAAGGAAGGGGAAGAAAATAAGAGAACAAGTCAAAGGAAGCAGATAATACATGGCAGGCTTCCAGAAAAAAAGAGCAGAGAAAACGGGCAGAAGGAGCTGGAACCAGCCATCTCAGGTGACCAGGGCGAAGGGCCATTCGCTTCCAGACAGAAGGAGTGCGAGATGCCAGGATAAGACGAGACCAGATCGAGAGGCGTCCTCGGTCATGACAGGTCAGACACTGTTATCAGACACTCTCATAAGCTTCCAGAAACAAAAAACAGGCTCACGAATCAGGAATCCAATTGCCTTCCCGCTCTGAACAGCAGTGGGAAGCTGGGAGACAATTGGAGCCATGTCTTCAAAATCCAGAAAGAAAACCATTTTAAACTCAGAGTTCTATACTCAGCTAAACTCTCCATCAAGAGTAAAGTGGAAAAAAAAAGGCATTTTCTAATATTCCTGGGACGCTAAAAAACAAACATTTAAACCAAGAAAGAGAAAAATGTGGACTATAAAAATCGTCACAGGCACAAGGTAAAGGGGGCCCATAGGATGAGGGTGAAGAGTTCCAGGATGGCCTCTGTCCCCAAGACAGAGGGCCACTGAGTCACAAGAGAACAGAACGACGCCAAGGAGGGGCAGGTCGAGAACTGGTCCCCATAACCGGTCCTGTGTCTTCTTAGGACCTGAAGAAATCACTGGAGGACACTGGAGTTCAAGAAAAGCCAGAGAGTGAACCAAGAAAACAGAAGACGGGGCCTCCCTGGTGGCGCAGCGGTTAAGCGCTGTGCTGTGGAGCTGTTGGCAGCGCGATGCGAGTTCGACGCCCGGCCGGGGAGAGTCCCACATGGCGCAGCAGACCTCTCCTGCCTCGCCCGCTGCTCCCCGCAGCAGTGGATTTCAGCGGATCTGCCTGTTCTGCTCCCCACTCTGTCTCTGGTGAACCTTCTCACCGCCCCACGCCTCTGGCCTGTACCCCAGCTTGTATGCAAAAATAAATAAATCTTTAAAAAAAAAAAAGAAAAAGAAAACAGAAGACACGGGATTCAGGAAACAGATCAAACCCCAGAGATGGGCAAAGCCCAGCCCAGGACACAGCTGTGCCAGGCCTCCTCAAGGAGAAGGCGGATCTCCCAGGAGTAACTCCAAGGAAAGCAATTGCATAAAAAGCCTCATAGACAGTATAGGAAAAAGTAGCAACAGGGGCCCAAAACTAATTAAATTAAAAACTAAGGAAAGAACTAACTTGAGGGAAAACAGCAGCAAGAAGTAAAATCACAGTTATGACAATGTGCGGTTATGAATATTAAGCACAAGGTAAACAATAAACACTGATTCAAGCAAAAATTATGAAATATTGAGAAGACAGGTGTGGGGGAGGGGTGGGAACACTAATGTCCACGGACTAAGTCAGCAGCGCCCAGCGCTCCCCAGCCACACCGAAATGTGCGCGGGGAGGAAGCAGCCGAAATCCCTTGCTTCTGGGAAGACAAACTGGCAAACTACTGTATTTTGATCCATGCCTTTTAAGTATCATTTGAAGTCTTAAACTACGTGCATGTATTAATTTGTTGAAATAAAAATTGGTTTTCTTTAAAAAGGAGGGTGAAGGAATTTCCCCGTAGAGGAAACAGCAGTCGTGAGAAAATCAGTCTTTCTAGAAAGCCGTCAGCGCGGTCACACTGGAGCGCGGGCGCAGCGAGCGACAGGCGGGAAGCTGGGCAGCTCTGCCCTGCCGAGGATGGCAAAGCACCAAGCCCGCTCCGCCTCCCCCGCACACCCGAGTAGCCGCAGCTGCAAGAATCGGCAACCGTGGGGGCGGGCGCGGCACACCCGCACGCGCACAGGCGGGCTCCGGTCTGGGCCTCCGAGCAGCGTGTTCTCAGCCTGGAGCTCGGAGGTTCCAGAACCGCCGCGACCCATCGGAGATGCGGCGGGGCTGCAGACGGGCCCACCGGGAGCCCTCCCAGGGAGGGTCTTACGGAAACCCTGGAACAGTTGCTTGCACCCCAAACAGCACAGGCCCCCACCCCAGGGCCCTGCAGGCCTGAAGCAGGTCCGGTGGGGACAGAGAGACTGCGGGGCACCTCCCCCTTCCCAGGGGAACCTGCGCTTCCTCTTCCTCCAGCCCGGAGCTGCAGGTTCTCCCGGGCTGAGCCAGGGCGGACGCAGCAGCCCCCTGTGCGCTAACAGGGCGTCCGCGCGCGTCCTCGCCGCTGGTCTCGCCGCTGCGCCGCGGGCCCCTCCTCTACAGGCAGCCGCTGAGGGGCACGTCCCCTGCTCAGCGCGCAGCGCCTGGCCAAGCGCAGGGGCACCCATGGCAGAGCGGCCCCCTCCCCCTCAGGCCACAACCAGGAGCTTGCAACTCGGGGCTGCCTGGAGGGCGGAGCCTGGGGGCCTCTTTCAATTTGGGGAGCTGCTCCCCTTGGGACACAGACCACCCGTGCTGCGGGTGCGCCCGACGCGAGGCGCGGAGGGAGACAAGCAGGCGCCTGCGTGGAGGCGGGGTGGCCAGCCCACTGGGGCTCGACGGGGCCGAGCTAGACAGCCGGGGCCAGCGCGCCCCTCGGGGCGCACAGACGCCCCTGAGCTCCCGCCGTGTCCGCCTCCAGGCCCTGGGCGGCTGCTAGAGGAGGAGCTGGGCGCACCCGACAGGCGGCCGCGTTACCTGTGACCACGCAGGTGAACCGCACGTCGCTGTCGGCAGACACGGCCCGGGACTTGAGCGTCGTCTCGAACATGGGCTGCGTCTCCTCGGTGAGCTGAGCGATGATGGAGCAGAAGGTGCTCCTGGAAAGGCAAGGAGCGCTCAGAGCCGCCCTCCCCGCCACCCCGAAGCCTCTTCCCGCCCATCCAGCCCGCCAGCCGGCTCTGCCGGGAGCTGGGCCGGGCCGGGCGGGGGCAGGGCTGGCTCCCCAGGGCTGCGTGGGGACCCAGAGCCATCTCCAGGCAGGGGTGGCACCTGCACAGCCCAGACCGCCCCCTGGCCCGTCCTGTCCTCCTGGGGGCTGGGCGTCACCCCCTCGTCTCCAGGGAAGCGCATGCAGGGGAGACACCCCTGCACAGGCCCAGCCTCCAAGACGGAGACCCCGGCTCCGCGAGCCTCATTTCAGGCCAAAGCGGGGAGGCGGCCCACCCAGGACGCATGGGCGCCACCGGCTCGGGGGCCTCTTCTGAAGCCCCTCAGCCCCCAGCACAGACCCCAGGAGACAAAGAGGCCGGCCGAGGCCAGGGGTCTACCCCAAAGGGGGACCCTCTTTCTCGGGGGTCGGACTGGAGGCTCCGGTGGAGTCTGCCCGGTGCAGGTGGCGCGCGCTGTGGGCCGGCTCGCCCTCTGGTCGCGGGCAGCGCATGCTCGGCGGGTTCGCTGGCGGCTCGGGACCCGCCCACCGGCCGCCGCGCCGCAAGCAGCCCCACCCGCGAAGCCGGGGCGCCCGCACGCACGTGCCCACCACCCCAGGGCCGGGCACTCGTGGGCCCGACCACCGCGGCCGCGGGCACCCGTGGGCACCTGCCCTCCGAGGCCAGCAGAGCCGGAGGAGGTGCCAAGCGTGCCCAGCCCTCGGCTGGCCCCCACAGAGCAGCAGGGGCGTGTGCGGCCGAGGGGAGGGAAGTGGGGACCGCCCCGCAAAGCCCCTCTCCGAGCCTGGCCTGGCCAGTCGCTGCTTACGGCGCCGTGCCCCTCCGCTCCCGACCCTGCCCCGGAGACCCCAGGGCGCCGCTGCCCTGCGGAAAGGCCCCCCACCTCCACGTCCCCCCAGGCCTGTGGCTTCACCGGGAAGCGCAGCCCGGTCACGTGTCTCAAAGGGACGCCGGGCCAGCGGGGCTCTGGGCTCCCAGCGGCCAGCCCTGCCCGGCGAGGCCAGCCACGTGCGTGAGCCCACCCCGTGGCCCCCCTGCAGCCCCGCACACGCCTCCTGGGCCGCACCAGAGTGCGCTGTGACGCCGTCTTCTGCCGTGAGCCCCGCGGAACAAAGGCTCTGCAGCGTCCCCCATCAAACACCCCCAGACGGGGCGACGCCGCCGCCCTGCACACCCCGCCGGCTCCCGTCAGGACACTCAGCCGGCTGCCCGGGGCTGTCGGCGTCTGGTGAGGCCCAGGGCTCGGGGAAATGTCCCCGCCCGGGTCACCACCCTCGGCTCAGCGGGGGGCGGGCTGGCCCCAGCCGGGGAGCAAGGGGACCTCCGTCACTCGGCGGCGAGCCGCAGGGCCGTGAGACCCCCAGCAGGACGGGGCTCGTGCAGGAAGGGCCAGCGCCCTGACCGCGGTCTGCCTGCGGAGAGGAGCCCGCGGAAGAGGAAGCTCAGACAGGGCCGGGGAGAAGGTCGGGGCTGCAGGGCCAGCGGCCGCAGGGGCCGCCGCATTGTCAGAGACAGTGTGTGGTCTGTGGGTTCGGAAGCCACCGGCCCTGGGGCGGGGTTGGCCACCTGGACTGGCCCCTCGGCCTGCTCCAGGGCCAAGCAGCTCGGAGACCCTGCCTGACCCCGGGTCTCTGCCCCTCAAACAGCCCATGCAGGCCTCGTGCTCACGTGCCCGCCCTCCCCCGCCCGCCACCCCGCCGCACACCCAGTTAGTGCCCGCCCAGAGAAAGCACCCTGAGAAACAGCGCGGCGCCTTTACCTTCCAGAGCCGGGCGGCGGCAGCCGGGTGCTTGATAAGCTAAGCAGAAACAGCGAATGGATCATTAGGCCAAAAAGCGAGGCGAGGACGGGCCGGCCAGTCCGCGGAGCATTGACCGGCTGCCGTCCGGGCCCAGAGGCCCCGCTATTAAAAGGGCCCAGCTGTCCCGCTGGCCCCCGGGAGCAAGTGGCCTCTCCAGTGGACGCCAACGCATCTGAAACCAAGAGCTCGTTAAACGCAGCAGGTCCGGAGGCGGTTAGCAGGGAGGACAGGAGGCCCCTCGGGCTGCGCTGAGGACGGCCCCAGGGCTCGGCCACAGTCCCCCAGGGGGGCTTACCGCTGCCTGGCCCGCTCCCCCTGGGCATACCAGCCTGGGGGCGGCTCCTGCTTCCACCGCGGGCCTCGGGGAGAGGAGTCCCCGTTCCTGGAAATCCCCTAGCAGACTGGGAAGGAGACAGGTGCTTGGAGAAGGCCCATTAATGTGTTAGACGTCGGGTTAAAGAGCCACACAAGGCAAACCAGCTAGGGGTGAAGACAGGAGAAAACAAAGCGGTTAATCCAGCAGGAGCCAGGCGGCGCCCAGCTCGGTCAGACCCAGCCACTCGGCTCTGCCTGAGGCCCGCACCCTCCTGCCGGGCCACTGGCCGTGGACATCGGCCAGGGGCTGTGGAGGCCGCGGCGAGGCCCACAGCGGACCCTCCGTGGAGAGCCAGCCCACAGGACGCGAGCCGTGCTCACCTCTCCTCAGTCTCGCCGGGAGGTGTGTCGGGAGTCTAGGGCCAGGCCCCCACAGCCCTCGGGGGCCTCAGGGGCCCCCACATGGGAAGAGCCTGCCCTTGCCTGCCGCCGCCCGCCTGCTCGCATCTCCACCCACAAGACGGCCCTTCCGGCACGCTGTCTCTTCGTGCCCAAAAAGCCGTCTCCCCCACCCAAACGCGGCCCCGCCGCCCCGCTCCTGGGTGTGCAGACAGCACCAGCTCTCCCCCGAAGCTCAAGTCCGCCATCTAGACACCCCTCTCCTCTAGCCCAAGTCCAGCCAGCAGCTGCTTGCCCTCCGTCCCGCTCTGCACCCCTGCTCTGGGACCCGAGCCAGACCCTCCCCGCTCTGGCTGCCATTGGACACCCCACCTCCTCCATCCGGTCACTTCTCTGCAGAGCCCCCGCTCGAGTCTCCACAGCTCCTGGGCCACCGGAGGCCCCTCTCCCGCCCGCCTGTGCCCGGGGCCTCCCGGCTGGGACAGGCTCCTCCTCTGCTCAATCCGGTTCTGCTCTCTGGGCTCCACCAGCTCCCTGGAGCCCCTGCAGCCCCGGCCCAGGTGCTGGTGTGGGGGCTCCGCCTGCTTCGGGGGGGGAGGGGCGCATCTTTCAGAGGGACAGGCCTTGCCCCCAGAGGGGGCTGCCGTTCCAGAGAAGATGGAGGGGACAGGACAGCGCTGTGGCCCCTGGAGGCTGCCGGGGAGCCCCGTCTGTGGCTCTTCCGCCCTTCCCGCCCACCCAGAGTCCCCGCTGCTGGCCTGGACCTCTTGGGGGGCGGAGAGGGAGAGACTCAGCCGTGACTCATGCCCGGAGCCCCGGGGCCGCGGCTGCAAGGAGCTCTGCAGGCCTCTCTCTCGGGGCCCGTGCCAGCGGCCAGGTCAGGAGGAAGGCAAAAGACCGGCCCGGTCCCCACTGACGGGGCGGGCACGTGGCTGACCCTCAGGCGGGCAGAGCCGGGGCACTGGGTTGGGCCGAAACCCCGGAAGAGTCCCTCGTGGCACCTTCATTCTGCAGAGTGGGAATCCGCCCAGAGAGGGCGGAAGGGGCTGGGGGCCGGCCCGGAAGCTGGGGCCTCCCATCTTTCCTCTTACAGAGAGTCTGGGACACGAAGGCCCCTGGAAGGGCCAGCCCGAGGCCTGTTTCCCGGGTGCCGGAGCTGCCTGCCTGGCCCGCCCAGCTGAGGGGCCGGCAGCCGCCCGGAGCGGCCTCCCCTCGCCTGCTGACCAGGGCCTCCAAGAAGTGAGGCGGCGGGGAGGTCCAGCCCTCTGGGAGCGCCTCAGCAGCTCGTTGGTGGTGACTGCGCCCACCCGCCGCTGTCCCTTCTCTGTCGTGACCCCGGCCCATCTTCCCACAGGTCCGGCCTGGAGGCAGGCTGCCCGCCAGTGCTGGGCACTCCGGACCTCCGTGGGCACTGGAAACCCCTATCATGAGACCGTGGCCCGGGCCACTGCCCACCAGGGCCGCGGCGGGGGGAGGGCACGCAGGGAGGCAGTGTGGGCACGGCCCGGGCTGCTGCTGGCCGGGCACAGCCGGGGCAGCGCGTGCCGAGGCCCGAGAACGAGCTGGGACTCTGCTCTGGCACGTGTGTCTGAAGGCGTGCCAAGGAGCCGGCCGCGAGGGGTCAGGACGGCCAGTCAGGCGCCTGGCACCGGCCTCGGGACCCTGTCTCTGTCTCCTGGGCCTCTTCCGTCCCCATAGGCTTCATGCCCAAGAGGCGTCTGGGCTCGCTGGGTAACTGGGGCCTCTCCCCGCTCCTCCCCCCACCCCTTCTCTACTCAGCTTCATTCTCCCTCTGTCCAGAGCTCTCCTAGAGGCCAGAAACGCCCGGCCTCTGTGTTGCGCAGGACCTGGAGGTCAGCGGCCAGCTGGCAGGAGCAAAGCCCAGCCCACAGGCTAGAAGGCCCGCTCCCCGCGGCCCCACCCACCCTCCGCGCGCTTGGGGCGGCGTCTGCCCGGCCCTCCACTGAGTGCCCCAGAGCATGTGGTTCAACTCACACCTTCCTGCCCAGTCGGGGGCAGGGGGACACCACTAGGGGTGGACATGGCTGGTGGGTGGACGCGGCGTCCACCGCCTTTGTGCTGACCCCTGGCCTCCCTGCTCTGCCTGGTCTGCTGCCCAGGCCTCTCGGCAGGCCGCCTCCGCTGACTTGCTCTGCTGGTGCTGACAAAGGCCAGACGCAGAGGCGCAGCCCTGACAGGCCCGTGACAAGTGGGAGACAGGGTGCGGCTCCCTCGGCGGCCACGGCGGCCTCCCCAGGGCTGGAGCGAACCCCTGAGCTTCATCCCCGTTTCCCCAGAGCCGGCGGTGGGAGCAGGGGCCTGTGCTCGGGCACCCCGGCTGCGCGCCTGGCTCAAGCACATCCAGCTCTCCGCTCGCCCCAGACATGTGACACCATTTGACCAGTTTTAGGCAGAAACCGGTTCCGGTTACATTCGAACTTTTCCAGCTCCAAGGTCAAGAGCGCTCAGCCAGCCCGCGAGGAATCGCCTGGGGCTCTTTCCTGCCCGCCCTTGGTGCCTGTTTAGTGCTGCTTTGGGGGCGCGGGACTAGTCTCCGGCAGCTTCCCAGAGGCGTGGCTTTCGGGGTAACCCGCCACGGGCTTCTGGGGCACCACCTCTCCCAGCTGCTCCCGTAGCGTTTCCTGCTGGAGCCAGGCTGCAAAGCTGGAGGGACACTGGGCTGGGAGGGAGCAGGAAGGGTTGCTCTGTCTGTGGGGTTGCACCAGCCTGGCCTGGAGGCCGCCCTCTCTCTGGTCTGTCTCCTTCGGCCCAGCTCCCGGCCCCTTTCCCCGGGGGAGAGAGGGGCTGGCCCTCAGTTCCACCCTTGCCTGGCGCCCCTCCCCAAACAGAGCAGGGCAGTCGGCTCTCTCCAGCCTCGAGCTGGGAATCCTCAGACAGGGCCAAGCCGCCCTTCACCGGCACCCGAAGGCCCCAGGGAGACAGGTCCTGGGCCGGGATTATTTCTGCTGGTAAATCCCGGGCCGTCCCCAGCTCAGCAGCCCCACACAGTGCGAATCCCCGCAGCCCTGGCCCGGAATGCTCCCCCTCCCTCCGCCAGGCAGGAATTCCAGCCCCTCTGCTGCCTGCTGCTCCCTGCGGAATCCGGGAGGCAGGGACTAGCTGCGGCTGGGGGCTGCCGGTGGGGGGGCAGCACGGAGCCGCAGACCTGTGAAACCAGCCAGCACGGGGCCATTCTCCTCCCCAAGCCTCCCTGGCCAGAGGCCTACAGCCCGCAGCCCACCCGGGCCTCACCTGGTCTCGGGCCGCACGCTGAGCAGGTAGCTGCGGCTGGCCGGGCCGGGGATCCACACCGGCCCCTCGTCCTCTCCGTCGCCGCCCGACCCTGCCCGGGCCACCGAGCTGCGGGGCGCCTTCCGCGACCCCATGCTGCCGAGCCCTGCCAGCCAGCCAACCCGCGCAGCCTCTCCCCTATTTATAGCCCGGCTCCGGTCACCTGCTGCTGTCCCTCCCCCGCCGGCCCGCCCCAGGCTGCGGCCGCCTGCAGGCTCGCCCCTCAGGCTCGCCCCTCAGGCCCCACAGCCTCCTGCACCTGCCCGCCCGGCTCCCCGCCCGTGGCAGAGAGGGCTCACCCGCCTTCCAGAACCTTCGCCAAGCGGAAGGAGCAAAGGAGCCGGGAGCAGTCCCCAAAGGCCAAGAGACCAGGAGGAAAGGGGGAGCTGAGGCCAGTGGACACTTGGGCGGTTCCAGGGGGAGAGCAGGGGGACCCCTCCTCCTGCAGCCCCACCGGCCCTGGCCCCGGCCGCTTCTCCACATACCTCCACGGCCGCCCGGGTGCTCGGCGGCCAGAACCCTGGGTGGGCGTGTGTCCCTCTCTGGCTCTAGCGTGGATTCGGGCTCTGTCAACACTCCAGGTCAACTGGACTTGCGTCTCCACCCCTCAGCCTCCGTCCCCCAGCACCTAGGGGTACAGGCTGAGCCCCAACACCCCCAGAAACCAGTCAGTCATTCAACAGTTTCTGAGAGCAAGGTTCTCAGCGTGGTTCTAAATATGGGGAGTGACCTCAGTCTGTTTTTCCATCTTGCTTCTCCTACACCCCCAAGAGCATCTGGGAGGTGCCTGGTGCTGGGTGGTGCTAAGCGTTAGAAAGTTCTAGAAACTGCACCCACACTCCTCCATCCTTTAGGAAAGGACTCTTCCCCCTGGAACTTGGTGGTTCCCATGGCAACAGCCTGTTCCTACAGGACCCCTCCCTGCCTCGGGCGCTGACTCCAGAGGGGTCCAGCCAGGAGGTGGGGGCAGCAGGCGGTCGAGATGGGACTTGGCTCTGTGGCCGGGGGCATCTCTGCACGCTCTGGGGGCAGGCTGGCCGAAGTTCTTGAGCAAGAACTGAAGTCAGAGGTCAGCAAGAGCTTCCTTAGGAAGCACCGTCGGCTCGGCTCGGACTGTGGGGGCCGCGGGCCTGGGCGCCTCCAGCAGGGAGCGCAGGGAGTGAACCCACACAGGCCCCTCTGCCCGGTGCGAGGCCAAGCCCCACGTCCACAAGCCCTGGCGTCCAGGCCCTGTCCTCCCGGGGAAGCGGCCTCCCGCGGCCCCCAACACCCTCTCGCCGGCCCTAGCAGGCCGTTTGTGGTGTCGGGACCTGAGCCCCGCCGGCCTTCCCATCCCCGAGGGCCGTCTCCTGGTCACACCGAGCCCTCGGGACAAACGGGAGCCGCCTCGGGCACAGCTTCTTCCAGAGCAGGCCCTGCCTTCTTCCTCAGGCCCGGCACCTGTAGCTCAGGCTGTGCCCGCGGGCCTGCGCACCCCAGGGGGACGCACCCCAGGGGGACGCAGACAACCAGGCCAAGGCTGTGGATCAGGGTTAGGAGTTGGGTCCGTGGGTTCTCGGCTGTGGACGGCGGCTCGGTCACCACGGCCTCCGACCGGAGCAGGGCCGAGGGGCTGTTCCCAGGGAGAACCGGCTTCCGTGGCCTTGCCAGATTCGTTGCTGTCTGTGGGGGTGTTTTGAGCATTCTTGGGCTAAAAATTCAATTTCAATTTGCAAGGAATAAAAACTATTATTAAAAAATAACAGTATTTTAAAAGGCCTGTGCAGAGTGGGATGAACTAGCTCAGGATTCATCTGGACCTGGGCCCCAAAAGAGAAGAATTCTGGGCAGGAGGGGATTGAGGCTGCTTGGGAGCGCCCAGTGAACACCTGCCCGAGGAAGGGCGGGGCTGGAAGCCAAGGCAACAGGTCCTCGGAAGCAAGAACCCTCTGACGAGCCGTAATATTGACCCACATTCAAGTATGAATAAAAGCAGGGACAGTGACAATGCCTGGGAGGGAGGGGCTGGCGGAGAGGCCATTTTCCACACGTCTAGGCCGAAAGCCAATAGATAAAAAAGAAATTAGCAAGAGTTCTTGCTCCGGGAAGGTCTCCTCTGTTTTGACACAAACATACACAATGGGGGCCTCCCTGGTGGTGCAAGGGGTTGAGTCTCAGCACTATGCAGCTGTCCGCAGCCACTGCAGCGCGAGTTCGATCCCCGGCCAGGGAGCTTCCCACAGGGCGCAGCAGACCCCTCCTGTCTCCCCGCTGCCCCCTCAGCCGTGGATTTCAGTGGATCTGCCTGTGCTGCTCCCCACTCTGTCTCTGGGGAATCCTCTCACCACCTCACACCTCTGCCCTGCACCCCAGTTCTTGTGTGCATAAATAAATCTTTAAAAAAAATACACAGTGGGGAGGAAAAGCCCAGGCAGGCCCAAGACCCCCAGAGGTGCAGCCCAGCCCCCCAGCGGACACCTCTGCGCGACGCGGCCAGGCGGCCGGGCCCAGGCGCTGCTGGTGCTCTCGGCCCATTGCACGGCCGCTGGGGCCAGTCAGAGGCCGGGGGCAAAGCTGTGCGGAAAACCCCGCAGAAGCAGCACTGACGAGCCTGCACGTGGGCATGGCAGGAGTTAGACGTCAAACGGGAAACGGGGAAATGAACCACACCGGCGTGAGAGCTATCACAGCTACTGAGGGCGCGATCGCCACGGGCAGTGCTGGGCAGAGCAGAGGGGGCAGGGTAACCCCAGCCCCGCCCACATCGTTCTGTGGCCGGGGGAGACTCCTCCGCCACTCTGAGCCTGCAGAGGTACGACTGCGGACTGCCTCGCGGGAAGCTTAACGAGAGGGTGAATGAGGCCTTCACAGACACGCCCGGTGTGTGCCGCTGCCCCCACCGTCAGCACCCCGCCAACTCAGCTGGAAGGCATTGAGCGGGGCTGGAAAATGATGTGCAAAAATGAGAACAGCAGCAAAGCTAAGCTGGATATAAATACGCATGTTTTTAATTTTTTTCTAATAATCTTAGATCAATTTTCCAATAAGGTATTTTAAATAGGGAGCCCCCAGCCCATACCTGGGGCACGGGTCTTGCTCTGCTTCCCCCCAGAGGACCCCAAGCTCCCTGCACCCAGGGCTGAAGCTGCTGTGTCTCTGATGGTGCAGAATGTGAACGACGGCCTGAATCTCTTGGAAAAGGCAGGGGACATGTTCTAGAATCTAGAAGCTTCCCTCTTGCTCAGATGAGACCCTGCGAGAAGGGAGTCACTCGTCCACGCGTGCACTCACTCACTCACTCTGCACACTCGCTCTGCGCCTGCCTCTGCACGCACAGATGTGCCGGGAGCTCCAGAAGAACCAGGCCGACCCATGGAACGAACACGGAACACTCTCCAGCAGGAGTGAAGAAAGCAGGCTGCGAAACGCTGCGGATAGAATGCTACCATTTGTATTAAAAATAGATATATAAATATACATATTTATAAACTTGTAAATGCATAGAATTGCTCAGAGAGAATACACAAGATACCGATAACAGTGATTAACTCCGGAGAGGGGATGGGCAGGGCTGACGCCGGAGTGAGGCCTCCTTTCTGATGGACTCTCGTACGCTTTGAATGTCTTACCGTGTGTGTGCATTAATTTTAAAAAAATTTTTTTTAATTTAAAAACAAGTGAAAGCAAGTGTGCCAGAAAGGGGGGGGCTGCCGCGGCTCGGGGGGCTGCGGGGCCAACCTCGGTGACACGCACGGAGCTCTCGACCACCAGCTGCTGACACAGTGCGGGCAGCGCCCCGTAACAGTTCCCTTCCGGAGGCTCCGGTCTTGCTCTACAGACACAGCAGCTGGGGGCGACACGCTCCGGGCTCCTCCCAGTGCCGAGCTGCGCGGTCCAGGGGTCCCGCCACGGACGCGTCCGCAGCGGCTCGGGTGGAGCTGCGTGCCTGCCAGGCCAGGCGCCCCGATGGAGGAGCAGAGCCATGGAGGGGGCTTTACAATGGGCAGGCGCTGCTGGCCCCGGGGAGCCGCGCTCCCCATGGGGCTCCCCAGAGGGGCAGGTCAGATAAACCCACAGACCGGAAGGCCACGGAGACACGGCACGTGCTCAGGCAGCACCCCTCCTTGGTGACAAGGCACAGGTGGACTCCAGAGAGCCTGGCACTCAGGGGCACCCCAAGTGCAGGGGAGGTAGGCAAGCGGGGTGGCGGGGCCAGGCCAGGAGCAGCCTCGTTAGGCAGAGCTGCCCGGAAGCAGGCCGTGCCAGGCCCCGGCACTCCCGCTAAAGCTCTGGCATTTGACAGAGGCCGAGAAAGCCGTTCTTTCCCTTGGATCGAGGAACGGTCGGGCTTAATGCGTGCGATGGGCGTGTACCCCCACCCTCGACTCGGCCTCTGAGAGCTGGGTCGGCGCCCACGTTCCTGGGGTACCCCGGTTCCCACTGGCCGCCGCCACTTGGGTCAGAGGACAGAGGTCACCTCCAGCCTGTCCCATCACCGGGGAGCCAGCCCTGCCCCCGCCAAGCCGGGGCGGCCACGTCAGCCCGCGGCGATGGGAGGAAGCGCAGCCCTCGCTCCCTGCCCCCGACCCACGCAGGGCTTCCGAGGGCTGGAAATCCACTCGTGGGACAGGAAGAAGTACCCAGAAAGTTCTAGTGTGCCCCAAAGCCGACGCCACTGGCCGGGGACCCCCGAAAGCCGCTGCTCCTCGGCCGTCTCTGGAGACCGGTCTGAGGCTTCCTGACCCCGACCTCCAGATGCAGAGGCCCCGGGTGCAGGGAACTGCGCCCCCCGGAGCGCGAGGGGGCCGGGAGCAGGGCCAGGCTCACTGAGAGGAACACAAGAGCTCACCTGCACGGTGAGAAGGACTTTTATTGGAAAGAGTCTGAGCAACACGCGCGTGGCCGGGGAGGCGCGCGGGCGGGCACGCGGGCGGGGGCCACTCCCGCGTCGAGGCCCGCAGGAAGGCGGGCCCAGCAGCACCGGGCTCAGCCCCCAGGGGCTGGCCTCTCTGGCCTCCCTGTGCCCTGCTTCCCGGGCCCAAAGAGAAGGGAGCTGCAGGGGGCCCCCCACACACAGGACAAGCCAGGGGGACAATTAACTCTCCAGGGCTACTGGGGGGAAGAACCGGAGAAGACAGAGGAGGGCAGGATGCCCAAAGGCCCACTGCTCAGCCCCCGGCCGCATGGGGGCCAGGCCGAGCTGACGTGTGGGGCTGGGCCGCCCAGCAGCCTGGGCCGGAAGGACGCGGACCAGAGTCGGGAACCAGAAGCAGCACAAGCCATAAATAACAGAAGCAGATTCTGAGCCGTGAGGGACGGGCGACCCGTCTCCCGGGCGACGGTTCCCGGGCCCAGCCGGCCGCAGCCCCGGGGACGGGGCCTCGCTCTCCCGCTGTCCACGGCACCGCCCAGCCGCGCGCGCGGCCACGCTCCCGTCACACCTGAGGAGAAGGGGCCTGGCCGTCCCCGTCCTGAGAAGCCTGTGCGGGACTCGGGGCTTCCGGGCCGCCGTCCGCTTCGGGGGCGGGGCTAAGGGCGCGCTGGGCCTCGGGGCCGCCCTGCCAGGGCTTGCTGGCACAGTCTTCCAGGCCGTTCTCCCGGGCCTGCGGGGGCAGCTCCTCCCCGGAGGCCTGCTCGGGCGGGGCCGCCCCCGCCCCCTCCTCCTGGTCCCGCACCTTGTGGACGATGAAGAGGTGGCGGCTGAGGGAGCCGGCAGAGGTGTAGCACAGGCCGCAGAGCGGGCACTGGGCCGTGGAGCTGTCCGCCTGGTGCTGAGGTATGTGGCTCTGGAAGGCGAGCCCCGAGTCCGAGGCGAAGCTGCACTTGGCGCACTGGAAGACGGGCTTGTGCCTCTTGGCGGCGGCGGCTGTGCCGTTGCTGGTGCCCGGGGCGTCCCCCGCCCCGCTGCCCGGTCTCTTCAGATGGTTCACCTGGAACAGGAGCGCGCCCCGCGTGAGCAGGGGGCCGCCGGCCCAGCTCAGCCCCGGGGTGGGCCCGCTCTCTCTGGGGACTTGCTTGCTTCCTTTCGTTTTCTTTAATGTGACGCAGGTCGGTGGACAGGCTCGCAGAGGCGTGGGAGGGTCAGGGGCGCACGGGCGGGCCGGGCGGTGCTCCTGGGCAGGCATGCCCGCTGCTGCCCGAGGGCCCCGGCCCTGCTGCTCGCACACGCCTGGGGCCCTCCCCCAGAGCACCGGCACCCTTCTCCTGAGGGCGCACACGGGCCGTCGGGACAAACGGGCCTCCGGAAGTGCCCAGCCCCGTCCGAGCTGAGCTCTGCAATGTCCTTCAACCCGCTTTAAGCCCACGGTCGAAGGCATCTGCCAGAGACCCCAGGTAAAGTGTGTGCGCCGGGGCGGGCGAGCACCGGGCTTCAACCACAGACGCGTGTCACCGAAACGCCAACGCCCGCCTCTGGCAGCCGGGAGCGCCCTGCGAGCCCCAGCGAGGCTGGGAGCCGCCCCCCTCAGGGCTGGGGCGGGGGCGGGCAGCATCAGCCAGAGCCACTGGGCTGTCCCCGACCCCAGGGCCCAGGGCAGGAGCGCCAACTCGCCTGGGGCCCACGGGTGGGCTGCGGCCGCTGGTGTCAGCCCGGGAGCAGGGCCGCACTCACCTGAGGGGAATGTCCACCCGGAGGTCTGGCCCTGGACGTCTGGCTCAGGTCAGGGTGTCTGATGCCGTGCATAAGGCTGATGTGGCTCTCCAGGAGGGAGGGCCGCGGGAAGCTGGGGCTGTCCTCCCCGCAGTACCTGCCGGGGCGCGGCCAGAGGTGAGCCGAGGCCAAAGCCGCTCCGGTTCTGGGGGTGCCTGGGGCTCCCCAGAGCACTCCGTGCAAGCAGCCAGCCCAGCAGGCGCAGAGCAGCAGGTGCAGGAGCTGGCCCCGCCCGCCCCGCCCACGGCAGGGCCGCGCACGCGCACTCACCCGCAGGTGTACACCCTCTTGGTGGTGTCGTGGTTGTTGCGGATGTGCTTGCGCAGGCTGTTGGGCGTGTGGAACGACTGCTCGCACTGCCGGCACGGGTACCGCTTCAGCGCCTGCGGGAGGCCACGGTCAGGCGGGGCCGCGTCCGCCCCCCCCGCAGCGCAGGCGCCGGGCCCGCCACGCACGTACCCGCCCGTGGCTCTTCTTCATGTGGGACACGTAGCTCTCGCGGTCGGGAACCCACTCCTGGCACTCCTGGCACGTCCAGCCCGCGCTGCGCAGCCGGGGCCTGGCCTCCGCCCGGCGGTGGGCCTCGGGCCTGCCCCAGCGGCTGGCGGGCAGGGAGCTGCCCCGGGCCGCCACGCTGGGCACGGGCGGCTCCGCGGGCGCGCGCGAGCCGGGGCGGCTGGAGCACGGGTCCCCGGGAGACTGGAGGCTCGACAGCTCATCCACATTCCGAGGGACCCCGTGGGTGTTCTGGGGATGGGGAGAGCGGTTACTAACGGGCAGGGGAGAGAGGCACAGTCAGACGCGGGCCCCAGGCGGCGGCCCTCCTGCCTCCTGCCCAGGAAGCCCACCTTGACGTGCTGCATGAGCTCCGGCTTCTGCAGGAACAGCAGGGAGCACTCCGGACACTTGAAGACGCCCACCTGCGCCTTGCTGGCGTTCTGGTAAAAATGCTGCTGGATGTGCCTCTTCTTGTTGAAGACCATCTCGCAGGAGCACTTGTAAATGAGCCTGCAGGACAAGCCCACGGCTGAGGGGCCGGGCCCGGCGGGCCACCCACCTCCCCTCCCGCTTTCCCGGCCCAAAGCAGGGCACGCCCAGCCCGTGCTCCCGGCCGGCCCCACGCGGAGCTGCACGGAGCCGGGGACGCTCCCCGCCCCGGGTCCCCAGGCCACTGCCCCCGGCTCAGCCCGTCCGGGGCCCTCACCCGGCGCTGCACTCACTGGGAGGGCCGGTAGGGCTGGGCGGGGTGCTGGGCGGAGCTGTGGTCTGCGGTGCTGCTGGCGGTCTTGAAGGCCATGGGGCAGAATGCACATTTGTGGAAAACCTGGCAATGCCGCTCCTGTATGTGGCCTTTCAGCAGGGCCAAGGTCAGGTGGACGCCGCCGCAGTGGATGCACCTGGAGGGGGCGGAGGCGGCGCTGAGAGGAGGGCGGGCGGCAGGCCAGGCCATCTCGGAGACCCCACCGCACAGCCCCGCCCGCCGCTGCGTCCAGCACACTATGGTCCCCCAGCCCGAGGCTACCCCCGGGGACAGGGAGAGGCCCCACCCACCCCGAGGGACCCCAGGGACGTGCGAGCCGACAGCGAGCCCAGCGGGGAGGCTGCTGGGTGGACAGGCAGGCAGGCTCGGGCACACGTCCACTGGGGTGACCGCCCCGGGGGGGGGGCAGCTCGAGGGACACAGGAGTGGGGGACACTCAATGGACAGTCTGGCGAGCAAGCACTCCGCCCCGACCCCAGGCGCGGGCCGACACCCAGAGCAGGGCGGAAGAGCCCAGATGCCCAGCACAGTGGCCACCGGCGCGGGGCGAGGGGCTGGCCCGAGAACTGCGGCCGCATCCTCCTGGTGCGACTGGGGCTTGTTTCTTCTTCTCCCCACCCGTGTGTGTTTTCTGAGTTTTGCTTGGTGAGTCTATCTTCTTATAAAGTGTTAATAAGAGCGATAAAGGGCCTCCCCCGTGGCGCAGCGGTTGAGCGCTGCGCTGTGGAGCTGTCGGCAGCAGCGATGCGAGTTCGACGCCCGGCCGGGGAGATTCCCACATGGTGCGGCAGACCTCTCCTGCCTCGCCCGCTGCTCCCCTCAGCAGTGTATTTCGGCCAATCTGCCTGTTCTGCTCCCCACTCTGTCTCTGGTGAACCCTCTCGCCGCCCCACACCTCTGGCCTGTACCCCAGCTTGTATGTACAAATAAAATAAATCTTTAAAAATAAAAAAAATAAGAGCGATAAAGAGGTGTCTTCAACCTTTTTTCTGAAACGGAGGCCAGGCTGACTCTTCAAGGCGGTGGTCTCTGTAAACACGGATTTCTCTCCTCGGGGTGCAGAGAAGCTCCTTGCCCCGGGTCCCCCTGTCTGCACTGGGGCCTCTCCTGCCCTGCCCTGCCCGCCAGCTGCCCCTCCAGGCCACCCTGGCCCTCCGCAGCCACCCTCCCCTGTGGCCGTGAGCATGGCAGAAAGGACACTGCACTCCAGCCCCGACTCCTGAAGTCGCCCCTCAGGTGGCCAGCCCCGTCCACCGTCCACAGTCCTGACGTGTGTGCTGGGGGCGGGGGGCGGGGAACGGCCTTTGCAGACCATCCGCAGCCAGGAGCAGCCACAGGGGAAATCCCGACAGCGTTCTGCAGTGACCGCCAGCGGTGCCACCACAGACCCACGGCGTCCACGCGACTTACATGCCGGACAGCTTCCTCCCCTCCTTCGGAACAAAGTGGCTGACTGAGGGGCCCAGAAGCATCTCCACACCACAAGGTGCCAGGAGACGAAACCCACGTGATTCCAGATTCACCTAGAGACCCCCCAGGGCGGAAAAGACCAGCTGCCTTCCCGAGGGCGCAGCACGCCCGGCCGTCTCCAGCAGACGCCTCGGGACCTCAGGCAACAGTGTTGCCAGCTGATGCGCCACCAAATACCTTAAAATAAATAACCGAAAGCAAGCGGAGGGTCTGACCAGACGTTTCTTCAGGCCCTCGGAGTGCGTGTGAACAGACCTGCCCTGGGGCGCCGCGAACAGGAGTCAGGACCGGGTCGGGGACGAGGGGGGCCACACCCCACGCACTAGGCCCGGTCAGCGGGTGCTCGTGGGAGGGCCACGTGCCGGGGGGTTTCGGGGACCACGAAAACAACTTCAGGTTGCCGTGGCAACCGGCCGCACAGCTTAGAACCGCTGGGCCCCCGCGCCGACCCGAGTGCGCCTGGACCCGGGCGAGGCCATCGCGAGCAGCAGCCGCGGCGGCTGAAGTCCCAACAGCAGAGACCTGGGGCCGGACGCGGAGCCCCGGGGGTCGCAGGCTGGACCCCGTGCACGTCTGACGTGCTCAGAAAAAGGGCTGAAAAGCGGAATGGCTTCGGAGAGGCTCAGTTTCTTTTCACTCTCAGAAGAAAGTAGCACATGTCAGAAAGATACACACACGTGCTGGTCCGCCCGTGCGAGCGACGTCTTCCTGGCTGAACACAGACGACCTGAGCTGATGTGGGACGCGCCGCTCCCGGGTTGGAGTCCGTCTCGGTCCAGGCAGCAAGGTCAGACAAGCAGCAAGGTGCCCATCGAGCCCGACTGCAGAAACACGTCCGGGCATCTAGTCTCAAAGTGCCGCGGGGCCGCGGGAAGCGCCCCCCGCGCGTGACGCTGGCACCGGCCTGCGCCTCTCGTTGAGTCTCCTGTCTCCAGAGGTCAGTCTACACTCGCAAGCGCTGTCCCTCGTCGGAACCTGGTGCTTACACGGCCCCACCCCGGCCCAGGGCAGCCGCCGGCCCCAAAACACCACTTCTGCCCACGCCCAGTGCGCCCTGGCCCCCACGCGGCCTCCCCAGCAGCCGGCCCTGGCCTGATGCCGCGCCCCGCTCAGCGCCGCCGTCCCTGCGGGGTCCGCACACCTGCCAGAGCTCGGGACCGGCCAGCCAGCCCAGCTGTCACCACCTGCTCCCAACCCCACTGCGGCGCCTGCCCCGCTGCGGCCCTGCCCACCGGCCTCCCGGCCTCTCCTGGGGAGCGCTGCCCTCTGCCCTCACTCCGGACTGGCCGCCCAGACGCACTGACCGCGTCGGCCCGTGACAGCCCTCACCTCCACCTGGGGCACCTGGACAGACCTGGCGGCCACGGCAAGGGCTCCAGTCGCCAGAGGAGCTAAGCCCGGACACGTGTTTAGACACTGCGGAGAAAGAAGCCTCCCCAAGCGGGGGCGATGGTGATCTCCAGGAGCGCAAGAGACGAGACTGTCGGGGTGCAGGAGCTCCCAGATTGGGGGGGGGGGCACGTTTTGGGCCAGTTTTCTGCCCCAGTTTGCCCTTCTCCCTGAAGACAACCTCCTGTGCGTGCGTCTGACGCACGGGGAGACCGGGCCGCAGGCAAGCTCCCCGGTCTTGGCGGCCACCACTCCCCGCCTCCAGTCTTGCCCGCTTCTCGCAACCGGGAGCCAGTCGCCCTGGAGCCCCTACAGCCGCGTCACTGGCCGGAGCGCGGACGTCTGGACAGGCCGCGACGCGTGAGGTGCCGGGAAGCAGCACCCAGCACGGCCGGGGCCACGGCAGCCCAGCGCCCACCCTTGGGGGCCAGAGATGAGCGGGCGTGCCCCCCCCGGTCTCCCAGACCCGCCTCAAAGCCAGTTTCTAACTCTGGTTGTCTCTACGGCCTCACCGCCCCCCACCCCAGCTCTTCCGTTCGCTTTGGGGCAGAAGTCCCTGCCCTGAGGGCTGGAGGCCTCGAGACTGAAGCTTGCCTGGCCCAGGGAAGGGCCAGTGGCCAAGTGAGCCCCCGCCGGCAGGTGGCACCCACCTGCAGCCCACCACGCGCGGGCAGAGCACCCACCTGTAGCCCACCTTGCGGGCATAGTGCAGGCAGTTCTCCTTGACGTGGGTCTGGAAGTAGGCAGAGCGGCAGAGGACCCCGCACTCCGGGCAGCAGTAGGGCGACTTGTGGGCGTGGATCCGCTGGTGGGCACAGAAGCTGCACTGGTTGGGCAGCAGCATCTGGCACACCTGGCAGGTCTGGGCGATAGCACAGAACACGGGTGAAGGCCTGGCCTGGCCCTCCTGGGCACCCCCAGCCCCATCCGCGGCGCCCAGCTGGGGCAGGCTGACCCACGCTCAGGGAGCCCGCCGGTCAGACCGGGTCTGCTTCCCCAGAGACTGCCCACTCCAGGACCCTGGCTGGCGGCCAGAGCCCCTCTCGGAGCCCCAAGCCACTGCTGGCCCCACGGGCTGGCCTGCTGCAGGCCAGCCCGCCGGCCTCTGCCCACTGCCACAGGGACGCCAGAGCACACCCCCCACGCCACCCCACGCTACTGGGAAGCCCCAGGACTGACGAGGGCGCCCAGCCACAGGTGACCACACCCACAGAAGAGAGCACAATGGCGCCCTGTTCCAGGCCTGGGGAGAACGGGAAACAAGTCCTGCGAGGTGGACGGAGGCCTCGGGCAGAGCCCACACGGGCCCCGGTCACCGGGACAGGCCCTTCTTAGTGAGAGGCAGGGACTGCGCCAGCTCGGGTGGGGCGTGGGACAGGAAGGGCCTCTCCTTAACCAGCGCGCGGCGCTCGGCCTCTCCAGGACAAACAGCAAGCACCGCGGCTGAGACGCAGAGGGCGAGCGCAGAGGGCAGCGCCTGCCGCGAGGCTCCGCGGCCGCCAGGGCGAGCGTAGGCCAGAGACGCTGCGCTCAGCCAGCCGCGCGCAACGCCCGTCAGCGGTGGGGGTGGGGGTGATGCGCCGACGTCTGAGGCTTCGAGGAGCCTGAGCCGTGAGAGAAACGCTGCAGCATGGAGACGATGGCGCGGGGGTGACGCCACGCGGGGGCGGCGAGGAGACGCGCCGCAGAGAAAGCAGCTCGGCCACCGCCGCGGGCCCCGCCTTTAAGTGGCATGTCAGGGGTGGGCGCGCAACACGCTGCCGCCTTCCGGGGGAGAAGGGGGAGGCGGTGACACACCACACGCGCACTCGCCAGACACGGGCGCGCCACAGTGCATGCCATGCAGCACACACGCGCACACGCCACAGTGCATGCCACACAGCACACACATGCACATGCCACAGTGCACACGCCACACACAGGCGCGTCACAGTGCATGCCACACAGCACACACGCCAGTGCACACGCCACACGCACCACAGTGCATGCCACACAGCACACACGTGCACACGCCACAGTGCACACGCCACACACGTGCGTGTCACAGTGCATGCCACACAGCACACACGTGCACACGCCACAGTGCACACGCCACACACGCGCAAACCACAGTGCATGCCACACGCCACACGCGCCGCAGTGCACACGCCACACACGTGCGCACCACAGTGCATGCCACACAGCACACACGCCGCAGTGCACACACACAAACGGGCGTGCCACAGTGCACACGCCACAGTGCATGCCACACAGCACACACGCGCACACGCCGCAGTGCACACGCCACACACAGGCGCACACACCTGCAAACAGGCGCGCGGAGGGCACAAACCGCCCCCACGGAGAGGTGGGCGCAGCCCCAGGTGTGGGGGCGCGCGGGAGCCCGGCGCATGCGCACAGCAAGCCGCAGGGACAGCAGGGGGGTCGCTTCGGCACCGCCCTGAGCGCGGCCGGGGCAAGGGAGCACACGCCGCAGCGTTGCCGGAGCGGCGCCCTGGGTGGCCGTGGCACACTGGGTCGCGAGGGCAAACACCGCATCACGCCGCCACCGCACTAAAAAACGCCAGCGGAGGGGCCTCGGGCACCAGCTCAGGCTGAGCGCGGCCGGCAAAGGGAACCCGAGGCCGGGCCCCATTTCCAAGGTAAGTGTACTTGCACGGCCGCGCCAGAAGCCCGCGCCTCTGCCGCTCCCGATGCAGCCGCCCGACGGCCGCCAGGTGTGAGCGTCACCGGCCCCCACGCCGCCGAACGCCCTGCGAGGCTGGCAGCATCAGAGCCCCACGTGGGGCGGGCCCCCGCCCTGACTCGCCTGCGCACAGCCCGGCGCACGCCCGAGCTGCACCAGGCGGCGGTCAGCCCAGCCCGGAACTGCCCGGGAAAGCCCAGGACGCCGCCCCACACCCCGACAAATCGCAGACGGCAAAGGCGGGCGGCGGCGGGGTGGGGAGCCGCGTGCCCGGGAGGGCGCTGACGGCCCTGCCCCTCAGAGCAAGCCCAGTCGCCGGCAGCGCTGAAGGTGGGAAGCGCGCGAGGCCGCGTCCGGCCGGGTCCGGGCTGTGACTCGCTGCGTCAGGGGTGAGGCTGACCCCGAGTCAAGAGCAGCAGACTCTGTCTCCGCGCGGACGCCGTGCCGGGGCAGCTTTGCGGCACGGGACAGGCCCCTGAGGCCTGTCCATAGGGCGGCGCCCAGGGGGAGCAGCGCTAGGGCCCCCCGCCCCGCATGGCCCGAAGCCAGTGCCCGCAGCCTTGTCCCCGCTCGGAGGCGCAGCTGCTGGCAGGAGGTTCCGGGAGGGTTCGCCCCAGGCGGAAAGAAATCTCCCAGAACTCCGGTACACCCCTTCCTGCCTGGGGGAGCCCCCTCGTCTTCCAGCCCCCATCAGGGGAGACGCAGGCTGCGTGGGCGCCACCCAGCTTCTGCCTGCTCAGGCCCCGCAGGTGCTGGCCAGGCGTGACTCCCAGGCCCCAGGTAAGGCCCAGCGGCCAGCTGGGGAGGACGGAGCGCCAGGGCCTGCGGGCCGCGGCTCGGAGCACCTTCAGAGAAAGGCAGCCGCCGGCCCGCGGCCCGAGCCAGGGCCCGCCCCAGCAGGCAAGTGGAGGCGCCGCCCTGAGGCCGAGGGCCGAGGGCGGGGTCTGCACGGGCCTGGGCCCTCCCCCCGCAGCCCGGGATGCCCGCGGGCCAGCACGGCTCTGCCCGACAGGCTCTCGTGGCACAAGCGGGGTGCGGCTGCCCCGTGCCCCCACTTCTGTAGCACCTGGCGGACAGGGCAGCCGGGGCCCGGGGCCATCCTGAGGGCCGCCCAAGCCTGGAGAGGCCCGAGAGGCGGGCGCCCTCAGGGCAGCACCGGATCCCGGTGCAGGCTCCCAGACGCCCCCACCGTCCGAGACGGCTCCTCCCTGAGCCCCCCATCGCCAGCGGGGCGCCGGCCCGGGGGCGCCCACTCACCAGCCCCTCGGTGTCCTCCGCGGCCCTCTGGAAGTGAGCTGCCATGGCCACGTAGTCGCGCATCTGCCTGTGGCACTCTAGACACTTGACCCCGTGCCGGATGAGCCTGACGGGGTCGGGGTAGAGCGGCAGGGCCGGCAGCGAGGAGCCGGCGCCGCCCACCGGGGCGCCCTGCTGGGGCGGGGCGGGGTCAGCGGGCGGCGCCGGGGCAGGGGCGCCGGCGGGGGCCCCCGCGAACATCTGGTCGGCGGAGATGGGCCTGACCAGCAGCTGGGAGCACTGCATGACCAGGCCGCGGCTCTTGTGGTCGCGGGCGTGGCGCAGCAGGCTGCACTTGTTGAAGAAGAGCAGCGTCTGGGAGCAGAGCGTGCACAGCACCTCGATGTGGACGCTGCGCCGGCCGTAGTGCTGGCTCAGGCTCTTCTCCAGCGCGAAGGCGTCCCCGCACTCCATGCAGCAGTAGCCGCTGGCCGGCACGCAGATGCTGCTGCCGGCCGGCGGGCTGAGGTCGGGCGCGTAGCGGGGCACGGGGTTGGCGCCGTGCAGGACGCGGTGGAAGGCCTCCACGGCCGGGGGCGCAGCCTTCCTGGCCTGGTGCACCAGGGGCACGGACATCTGCGGCGGCTGCCCCCGCCTCTGAGCCGAGGACTTGGCCGTGACCGAGGCGGCGACGCTGTGGGGCACCAGGTTGAGGTTGGCCAGGTGCACGGCCTTGGGCAGGAGGCTGGCCGGGGCCGGGGTGGACGCCTGCGGGCCCGGGGGTGGCTTCTTGCTGGCCGGGGTGCCCGGGCTGGCCCCCCTGGAGCCCTGCGCCCCGGCGCCGCCGTCCGGAGACAAGGCAGCCTCGCGGGCCTTCGTCGCCCCCTCGTCCGCCCGCCTGCCGCCCCGGGGGCTCCCTGAGTGTGTGCCCGCCTCGGGGGCCTCGGCCGCAGGCGGCGCGGGGGGCTCGTCCTCCGGCCCCTCGCCAGGGCCCTCGGCGGCGGTGCTCCCCAGGGGGGACCCGACGGGGGTCTTGCTGGGGTCGTCGGGGTCCGGCAGGATCCTGGTGACGGTCCGTTTGATCTCCCCCGACGACGTCTTGATGGTCTTGATCCTGACTTTGGGGATGGCCGGCGGGGAGCTGGCGGCCACGGAGGGGGAGCCCCGGCTGCTGCTGTCGCTGCACACGCTCCGGGGGCTGTCCGGCGGCCTGGCGCTTCTCCTCGCGGCCTCCAGGGGGCTCCGGGGGCTCTTTGGCGACTTGGGCGTTTGGGGGCTGCCTCTGGAGCCCTCCTTCGGGGGCCCCGCGGGGTCCTTGGTGACACCGGCCACTCTCTTGGCCTGCAGGGCCACCAAGGCGGCCACGCAAGAGGACAGCCTGGAGTGCGCCGGCTTGAGCCGCTGCCTGGGGGGCACCGAGCAGGACGCCAGCTCCGGGGCCGGCCCCCGGGGCTCCCCAGCGCTGTTGCCAGTGTGGCCGCCGAACTCCAGCGCTTCTCCGAAGAACCGGCTGGCGTCCAGCTCCTCGGGGGGCTCGGCTGCCTTGGGCCGGGCCTGCCCGCGCTCCTGCGGGCTCCCCGGCGGCCCGGGCTCCGGCTTGGGCTCCTTCTTACAGAAGGGGTCGAACATGTGCAGCTCCGGAAACTTGGCCAGAGCCTCCAGCACGGAGCCGCCCCCTGGGGGCGGGGAGAAGTAGCTGTCCGGGGGCTTGGGCTTCACCCCAAACCCGTTATCCCTGATGGCCTCCTCGGACTCGGGGCTGGAGATGGGGCTGAACTGGTTGAAGGTGGGCAATGGCTCGGCCTTGGGCGGCTCCAGCTTGCCGGGGAAACTCCGGGCGCTGTCCCCGTTCATGAAGGCGGAGTCGAACTTGCCGCAGCCGTGGCCCAGGCCCTGGGGCTCTGGAGGCAGGTCCGCGCCCCGGAAGCCATTGTGGAGGAGGCTGGGGGACGTGTGGCCCTTCTCCGCCTCGAACGGCTCCTGGCGGCTGGTGTTCTTGACGATGACACTCACGGCCGGCACGTCGCAGCCGGCGCCCGCGTGGGACAGGGACACGCCCTCGTCCACGCACATGCCCGGAGGCTTGTGGGGACCCTCGTTCTCCTCGCTGGACGTCGGGATGGCCTCCTTGGCATCCAGGCTGGTGGGGTCGGGGATGTCAAAGGCAGCCAGAAGGTCGTCGAAATCTGGAGTTTTCATATCCCCCATGGCTGGGCGCTGGCGAGGGCTGAACAGGGAGAGAGGAGAGAGTCAGAGACCAGCCCCCCGAGACACCAGGCTGGCCCGCAGCCCACACAGCCTGCCTCGGGCCGGCACCCACGCTGCGGGAAGTCATGTGCCCCTTTTACCCCAACTGGGGCCCACCATGTTGGGGGCATCGGGGCAGGGGTGGAGGGACATGTTCATGGGGTGAGCCTCCCGCAGGCCCCGGGCTCAGAACCCGGGGCCGCGGCTGCTGCAGAGCCGGAGAGGCTGCCCACACGGCCCAGCGCCTCGGGGACGCCGCAGCGCACGGGAAAAGCCACCTCGCCCCGAAGAGACTCGCATGGCCCAGCACCTCCTTTCCTTAAAAACTTCCGGTTCATGGCGGAGACTTGGCTGTAAGTTCCAATAATTGCTCCTAGTAATGAATCATTAACTTTCTGTAACTCTGCTTCCATTCCTCTAAGAATTCGATCAAATCCCAAGTGATTCGCCACTGCCAGGACGGCGCTAACCGCCTCCTAAGTCAACCAGAGAGAATCGTGTGGGCTCTCGCCGTCGCTTGGATTCCTTAGTTTTCACCCTAAAACTATTAGTCTTCGGTGAAAGGCCCCTGAGGGGCAGGGAGACTCTCAGAGAGCCCCTTAGGGCTCCAAGTGGTCTGGGAACCACTTAGGGGAAGCCCTAAATTTTATTTGAACTCGCTATACAAAGAAAAGACACTCCACCTGTTTCCCTCCTGATCCGGAGAAGCAGAGCTACAGAACTGCTGTGACGGAGGAAGCCAGGCCCAGAAAGGGGCTTCTCGAAGCATCCACTGGAGGCAAAGCCGGCCAGGGCGGACCTGCTCAGCAAGACAAGGTGAGCACACGGGCCCCTCCCCAGAGGCGGCCGGCCAGCCCTCACACCGCTAACACAGCCCTCTCTGAACGCAGACCCCCAGAAATGCACCCAAAGGACAGAAACCCCCAAAACCTACACAAAAGCACACGATGCACTAATAAAACATCACGAAAGAGAGCCACAAACACACACAAGGACACTAAATATCCAAGAACAGGGCCTCCCTGCTGGCACAGGGGTTAAAGTCTCAGCACTATGAAGCTGTCCAGAGCCACCGCAGCTCGAGTTCAATCCCCAGCCGGGGAGCTTCCCACAGGGCACAGACCTCTCCCGTCTCCCCACTGCTCCCCTCAGCAGTGTACTTAAGTGGGTCCACCTGTTCTGCTCCCCACTCTGTGTCTGGTGAGTCCTCTCACCCCCTGCACCTCTGGCCTGCACCCCAGCTCTTGTATGCATAGATAAACCTTTAAAACAAAAAAAAACCTAATCCTGAAAGCTATAGAGCAACACGAAAGGTTATTTTTAGCGCTAAGTTTTTTTTAAAAAGAACACCATCGTCAGACTGCGACTGTAACAGCAGACACTAAGTGTGCGCCTGGGCTGAGATAAGAAGAAACAACCTGCTGCGTGGGGGTGACGGGCAGGGTATTTTTCCAAAACTCTTCTTGTACGACAGACTGTTTTTATCATTTTTAAAGAGCACAGAAAGGGGAAAAACCACTTGAAACCACGGGGGAGCAGTGGCGTGGCAGAGGCCTATCTGTTACCACCCCACGGGGCCTGGAGGCTTGCAGCTTTGGTTTCTTGCCCCCCCCACCCCAACAAAACACATCTGCCCATTTCAGAAAATGAAAAACACCCCCCCCTTGGGAAGACATCTAATTGCGGTGGTTAATGATCAAACGAAATACTGAGTACCCAGGTAGACTATTCCTCAGGAAGCAATGCAGAATTTCTGGACAGCAGGTGCTTGGCCCCTGGAATAGAAAGTGTCCGGGGCTCACGATGTTAGCGAGCGCACTTGGCACCCCAACACCAGGACAGCAGCATGCAGGACGGCCATGAGGAGGAAACACCTGGGCTTGCTGTCTAAGTTTATCCTGCTCACCCCACCACCGTTTTGTTTTGTTTTTTCTTTTTTCTTTTTTTACTGTCTAAGGGGAAATAAAAGGTCTGGGAGAAGGGCGGAACAGACTGGCCTTCCAGCAAGCTGGGGGAGCAGGTGGCCTGGGAGTGGGTGCTGAGTGCAAAGATGAGCTGGGGCCCCAGGGGCTTGAAGCAGACTGAGATTATGCCAGAGATTATGCCCCCCCACAAATCCCAGGGATTGGCTGAGAACTGCCAGGGTTGAAGCAAGACAGCTCTGCTGAGAAACGCAGAGCTAAGGGATGGTGCTATAGCAAAGACCTGTATAGCCTTGGGTGTTTGATTTTTTTTTAAGATTTATTTATTTATGCAGACAAGAGCTGGGGTGTAGGCCCAGAGGTGTATAGGGGTGAGAGGATCCACCAGAGACAAAGTGGGGAGCAGAACAGGCAGATCGACTGAAGTACACTGCTGAGGGGAGCAGCGGGGAGACAGGAGAGGTCTGCTGCGCCCTGTGGGAAGCTCCCTGGCCGGGGATCGAACTCGCACTGCAGTGGCTGCGGACAGCTTCATAGGCTGAGATTCAACCCCTGTGCCACCAGGGAGGCCCACTTTGGGATTTAAATGCCAAAGTGGAGGGTTTTAAGAACCAAAGATCAAGCCCTGATTTCTATTCAGTCCTAGTAAGGAAAATAAAAACAGCCTGAAAGAACAGTGAGTGAAGGACGTCCCTGTTTGTCTTTCTTTAAACCTTGCTCTAAAGTAAGCATCTCACGTTTTACAAGTACAAAATACAAAGTAATCAAAATGTACCCCGTTACAAAAACACAAGAAGAAGCTGTCAAGAAAAAGCAAGAAAAAGTTGAGTTCATCACAAGCCCACCCGAACAAAATCACAAGGCCAATGCCAGACAGAGGCGCGCGCCATCACCGTCCTCCTGGTCCTGGGCTGGGCAAGCAGCTGCCTCCAACGTGGGGAGCCTTCCAGGGGCAGGGAAAAGGCAAACAGCCCATCAGAAGAACAAACAAAGGTAGGAGAGCAGGCAGTTAAGAAGAAACAAATGGATACTATGTTTTTAAAAGTCACAATTTCCTAAGAAAGTAGAGAAATACAAAATAACAAGAAGCCATTTTTGGCTTATCCAGTTGACCACAGTTTTCAAAAAAGAACAATCACCAGTGTTGAGAGAGAGGTGACAGAGTAACATTTCGAAGCAGTATGCATTGACAGAACCCGCCTCCTAATTTCACCTACAGAAGTGTAGCCCAAGGAAACTGAGATTGCAAGACAAAGATAATCATCAGGGATTTTTTACAAAATTATTTTGTGATAAAAAATGAGACATAGGGCCTCCCCGGTGGCACAACAGGTTAAGCACAGCACTATGGAGCTGTCGCAGCCACTGCAGCACGAGTTCGATCCCCGGCCAGGGAGCTTCCCACAGGGCACAGCAGACCCCTCCTGTCTCCCCACTGCTCAGTGGATCTGCCTGTTCTGCTCCCCACTCTGTCTCTGGTGAATCCTCTCACCGCCCCACACCTCTGGCATACACCCCAGCTAGTATGCATAAATAAATAAATCTTTAAAAAAAAAAAAAGAGATACAGCATAAAGTTCCACCAACAGGTAAGTGGTGTATCGCCGCGATGCCGCCAGGCCGCACTGTGAATAAGCATCTATGACAGATGTGCCTAATGTGAAACAAGGAAGAGACTTAAGGGGAGAGACAGTATAATTTATTGAAAACAAAAAATTTTGAATATATAGTTTTTATCCAGAAAGGATAGACTCTAAAATGTTAAAAAATACAACAGCTGAAATTATTTTGTTTCATCTGCATTTTCAAATCATCTATTCAAGTATTTAACTTCAAATTGTCTTGCTTATATAATTGTGCTAAATTATACTTTTAGTATACAAAAGAAGGCACTAGGCAGGCCAGAAGATCTGAGGCGCATCTTACAGGGGGCTCTGGGTATCATTCACACAAACTCCCAGCAGGCCTGGCATCGCGCCACCAACACACCAGCTTGAAAATCAGCACAGGAACTTGAAATAAAAGGTGTCATCAAAATCAAAAACCAGTGGGGCCTCCCTGGGAGTGCCATGGGTTAAGTCTCAGCACTATGCAGCTGTCCGCAGCCACCGCAGCACAACTTCAATCCCCGTCCAGGGAGCTTCCCACAGGGCGCAGCAGACCTCTCCTGTCTCCCCGCTGCTCCCCTCAGCAGTGTGCTTCAGTGAATCCAACTGTTCTGCTCCCCGCTCTGTCTCTGGGGAGTCCTCTCACCCCTGCACCTCTGGCTTGCTCCCCAGTTCTTGGATGCACAAATCAGTCTTTAAAAACAAATGGAGCAGCCTCACTCCTGTCTGCCCACCTGGGGCTATGCAGGTGCTTCTCTGCAGCAACTCCATCCCTCTGCAGGGCAGCAGCCTCCTGCCTGCCGAGGTCACACCGGGACTCCTCCTCACCGACCCCCTCAGCAGGGCGCGCTCCGCAGGGCTGCCCGCCGGCAACCACACAGGCCTCTCTTAGTAGGCCTGTCCCTCTCGAGGCAGCTCTTCCTGCCCACTCACGCCCATGCCAGTGTTCTCTGCTTTTCTGTCTCCTTCAATAAACTTGTTCTTCAAATATATGTATATATCAAAAAGCAGTGTCTGCAACCTGTCGGCAAGGAGCCGCACAGCGGACGGCACTCGGGCTGCAGCGGCCCTCTTGCCCCCGTGCCCACGGCGGCCAGCCCTGGAAACCTGGCAGCCCGCAGAGCAAGGGCAGGAGCGCAGGGTCTGGCCCACATGCACAAGGCCGGCCGGAGGCTGCCCGTGGCCTCCGCTCAGAGCAGGTTTCCCTGCCAGGGCGGCGGCAGGGCCGGCACCACACGGGCGGGGCAGGAGACGACTCGGCCCTCTCGGAGCAGACAAACCCCATTGCTGCAGATCTGGGAACCAGAAAAGGTGGTGCCGTGACCCCCATCTTTACTCCAGTTGCCCAGGACGCGCTGCCTGACACTGAAATAAAAACGCCAGGGCAGGGACACTGCCACCAGCGGCCCGGCCATGGCGAAGAGCAGGCGAAACGGCTCCAGCGCCCCCGACGGCCACTAACGCTGAATTCCATACACTCGGGAGAACGGACAGGGTGTGCGCGGGCGTCTGTACGTGCTGGCAGCTTGTGACCCACTGACCAGTTCTGCACCTTTGGGCTCCAAACGTGATCCAGCAAGGCAGCTCCAACCCCCGGGGGCCACGTCCCACCCACACGCAAGAAACCACTGAAGGACAAGGGGCTACAAGGAGGCCGCACTCTCAACTGCCTGGCGGTCAGCGGCCAGCAGAGGGCCCTGGGCCGGGAGCGGCCTCTGCTTCCGCCTCCGCCACCGCCATGAGGTGGATATTTGCGTTCCGGTCAAGACGGCAGGTGGCCTCAGGCCCCCAAAAGCCAGGATGCGGAACCAGAGCCGAGCTCTCCAGGGCTGTGTGACCAGAAGAAGGAGCGCCAGGCAGAGCAGACAGGAGGACGCTGAGGGCATCGCGCTGGGGCCAGAACCAACTGTCCAGCAAAGAGGCCTGGGCGTCGCCTCTGGTGGCTCCACATGCTGTCTCTTCAGGAGGGCCCAGGAAATCAAGCCAGAGGGGACAGTGAAACAAGAGGACACAGCGACCCACCCACACAAGTCCACTCTCACCCACAGCCAGGTGAGCCATGCGGCCAGACCCCACCCCCCTGGGCCCCTACGCTGAGAGGACCCCAGCAAACAGGACAGCGGCTCCTCAAACACCCAGCAGAACCGCCACTGACCCTGCAGTTCTGCTCAGGGAGCACCCGGGGCAGTGGGGCAGGGGCTCGGGCAGCCGACAGCGAGCCCGGCAGCACTGCTCACAGCACCCGAGCGCCCCCTGGAGGAGTGAACGGACACGCACGCCAGGCACCGGCTGTGGAGTATTTGTCAGCCCTGAAAAGGGACAGAAACCGGCCCTAAATATCATGTGACCACCGGCACAAGGCACCTGAGTCATCAGAACCATGAAACAGAGCGACCTTGTCTACCGGGACAGAGAGCCAGGCTGGGAGGGCACAGGTCTGGGGGTGGGTGCGGGGAGGGCTGCACGGCTGCAAATGTGCTGCCGACACTGAGCCACACACACTTAAAATGGCTGAAACGGGCAATTTTGTTATGGGTCTTCTAACACAAGTTACCATAAAGAACATTAAGAAGTTCCTTGTGCCCCAACTCTCAGCTCCTCAAGACCAGCGGGACCCCAGACATCCTACCTCAGGAAGGGTCTCAGCGCAAGGGCGGGGGGCCTGCCGCTGTGGACGGAGGGCTGTGCAGGAGGCGGTGACGGCTGCCCAGGCCCATGGTCTAGTCTCCAGACACCACCTGGGGGAGAGAAGAGTGAGACGGCTGTGCCAGGCCGGGGGCGCGCGCGGCGTGAGCTGAGACGACAGCAGTGGCCACCCAGGGTGGGCCAGCCCCGGCACGCGCCCCAGACGCGACTCAAAGCAGGGCCCCGGCCGGCTCCTCGGAGGCAGAGCGAGTGGGCGCCAGCCTCCCCGCCCGGGCCGTCCCCAGGCACCCGCACCGATGCGCCTCCAGGAGCTCCGCAGCCCGCGCTCGGGGCGCCCCAGCTCCCAAGCCGGGGCGGCTCTTCCGCCGGGGCCGGGGTCAGGCCACGCCCTGGCTTCCCAGCACCCTCTCCCTCCCAAGGCCACTGCCCGACCCCCAGGCCCTCACTCAGGGCCGGGGCAGCCAGGCCAGGACCGGGGAGGCCCGGCGGAGAAGACGGCTCTAGAACGCGGGCGAGACCCAGGCCGCCCCAGTGGCGTCAGGTGCTGGGAGCCCTCAGGCTCTGACCCCGGAAACCGAGGCCCAAGGGGCGAGCGAGTCCATGGAGACCGTCAAGCGTGAACGCCGAAGAGCCGTTACTGCTGGAGGGGCTCGGCGAGGGCCCTCACCCGCCAGCCACGCACCGCTCTGCGCCAGCCGCAGGCAGAGGGGGCCTGAGCGGTAACGGGGGGCAGGGGGTCTGGGAACACCCACTATTTTCCCACGTGAATTAACCAGACTAGCCTCCTCAGGGCCCCCAAATAACCTGTCATGTCACCCCAGAGGAACAGTCTCCTCCCAGAGGCTGGGGGCAGCCGTGCGCGGCGTGGGCCCCTCAGCGCACGGCCCTGGGGCACCTGGGCAGCGCTGCGCCTGCCCCTTGGGCCAGTCCAGGCAGGAGCGTGGCTGGGATGGGCCGGCGGCACTGGGGAGGCCCAGGTGCGCGCCTTCGGTCCATGCACTCAGCCGGGGCTGCTGAGCTCCACAGTCACCCCAAAAGCTTGTTACCACTGCAAACTGCTGGGCCCCAGAGATGGGCTCAACTGAGGGCGGGCGGCCGAGGCCCCAAAGCTGTGACGGGTCCCAGTGGCCAGAGGTCGGGGTGCCGAGGGGGTCCCAGGAGGCACGCTGTGCTCCCCGCTGACCCTGGGTGGCGACCCGTCCACCTGGAAAGGCCCCAGAAGATGCAGATGGACGCCCACGCTCGGGCAGGCAGCCCTCTACAAGAGAGGGTGCCGCGCCCCTCCCTGCGCTGCCCCGGGGAGCCACAGCCTCGCCCGCAGCCTCCCCGCCTGTCCCCCGGGTTCTCCCACCACGGCCCGCTGCCCTCAACCCCTCAGCCCGCCCCCTGCCGGTCCCTCCCGGCACAGCCCGCCACCTCAGTCTGCTCAGTCTCCATCTCTGTGTTCAGGAGAAAATCCTGCCAGACCCCCGGCCCGTCCTGGCGCGTTTCCCTGCCTCACACTCCCCGTTTCACAGGCTCCGGCTCCGGAGCCGCCACACACCAGAGAGAGCCGGGCGGCGAGGCCTCTGCGGCTGCCCCGCGGCGTGTCTGGAGCCCAGAGCAGCGGCTGGCACATCACCGGCCCGCGGATATTTTTCTAGGAATTAATGGACACACCAGACCCACAGCCTCAAAACACAACTCACACCAAGAAATCATAAGAAGCTGATTATACCAAAATCACTTCTTCGCTGATCTAATCTTGGCAAAAGCCTTTTTGAAAACACGCTAGATGTTTAATGAAATAGAAACCTTTTAGAAATAAGTATTTCCAGTCAATTAATCCAATCCAAATGGGCTTGGGAGCCGGACAGTTTGTTCTGAGCAACAGATAAAACGACGGAGACAGAAATGGAGGCGCCGCAAGGCGAGTGGCGGCCTTCGGAAGATGCGGCGGGCGCAGGCCCAGAGGGGAGCCAGGGCCCCGGCCACACCGAGGGGCGCGGCACAGAGGATGGCGGCCCCAAAGCCTCAGGGGTTCCCTCCTCCCTGGGCCGCCAGCTGCACCGTGGGGGTGCCTTCCTGAGGGCCCGCCACCTCCCCTCGCCCCACACGGTCACTTGCGTGTGAGACGCACCCCCCAGACACCACCTCCACGCGGCCTGCTCGAGTGCGGGCTTCCCCGGGCTGGGGCGAGGCGTGGGGTCCAGGCGGCGGCCGGTCTGCAGCCTCCGAGCTCGATGCGGCCGTCCCTCCCGCGCCTCCAGCACAGCCCGGAGGAGGGGCCGGAGGGGCCAGAGCAGCCAGCACCGCGTGCCCGAGGCCACTGCGCCAGGAGCGTCCACCTCCGCCCCACACGTCCACCCTCCTGCCCTCGGGCCTCTGGCCACCGACCGGCCCCGGCACACGCGCGAGCCCACGGGCCATGGTGGCTGGGCGACTCCCGCGTGCCAGGCCTGTCCCGGCTCTCTGGGCCCCGCCCCACGGAGCCGACGGTTCCCGGGAGACCCCGACACAGCCCGTCGGCTCCACAGCCCCCCGAAGGGCTCGCGCAGCTGAGAGCGGAAGGCAGCCAGGCAGCCCAGCTCCGAGCCAGAGCGCGCTGCGTGGGGAGGGCGGGGCCTCAGGCAGAGGGAAGAGCAAGGCGGAAGGCGCGGGAGCTGGAAGGTGTGTTCTAGAAACCCAAGCCAGAGCGGGGGTCGCCGGAGACAGGGCCGACAGGGCGGCCCCCCCAGGCGGAGGGCTGGGCAGGAGGCTCGCGGTGGGGGACGACCCCCAGACACTTGAGCCCTAGCCCACCAGGCAGCGAAACCATGAGGGACTTGTCCTCTTCTGGAATGTTCCAACATCTTCTAACCCAAGCACTTATTACTTTTTAAATGAAGGAAAGCACAATCCCGCTTAAGACACAGCTCAAACCCCACTTTGGCCGCCAAGCCCCCCTGCCTGGTGCCACCCCAGCCCCCGCCGCAGCCAGCAGGACCGAGGGGCCCCCCGGTCAGCGATGGGGGCGGCCCCCTGTCCTGCCATGCAGGAGAGGGCCCTTCGGACACTTCCCCCAAGTGCCCGCCGGGGCCCAGTCTTCCCGTTGGCCTAATGAGTTCCTGGTAATTAAAGCTGCTCTTTGGTGACGGACGGGAGCCTGCCCTTGGGGGTGTGGTACAAGGGGCTCCACGTGGACACGCAGAGCCCGAGGCCGGGAGTGACCCGGCGGACCCAGGTGCCCATTCCGAAGGCAGGTGCCGCCCCCGCCGGAGGCTGCCGCGCCTGGGGAGGCCGCAGGCCCTGAAAGATGAGACTCTCCGTCTCCCACACGGCCAGTCAGCAGGCCGGGCAGCAGGGCAGCTCCCCAGAGGCAGCCCCGGCCACCCAGAGGGGTGACCTGTGCGAAAGGAGCCGCCGCCCCGAAGAGGCCCCAAGACACTCTGGACTGGAAGCACATGGCCTCTAATTGCTTTCGGGGGCTCCCTCTGGGCCGGCTCGTCTCCCTGCTTCCTCTGGCTCCTCAGAGCACCCACGGCGGGGGCCACAGGGGCACGGAGGGTGCTCCTCTCCCCAGAAACCATGGGGGCCCCTCAGAGGCTGTCCCGCTGACGGACTGACAAACACAAGGGAAGCGCGTGTTCTGGGGTGAGCGGGTGGCGCTGCCCAGGCCTGCTAAGGGGGGCGGCCAGCACTCAGAGGCGAGGCCGCTCCTCCCGCCGCAGCCAGCGGCTTTGGGTCCGGAGCCCCAGGGGCCAAAGCAGAGCAGCCCCTGCCCGCGGGCACAGCCCCGCTGACCAGGCCCAGACGCCACAGGCAGCCGCCACTGGGCAGGCCCGGGGCAGCCTGAGAGACTCGGTCACCTCGGGCCGTCCTCCCTCCCTCTCTCTGGTCTCCCCCCGCCCCAGGGCTGGCTGAAGGAAAAGCTCCCACTTCAGCAACGGAATTGGCAGCAAAGGGGAGAAAGCCGGGAGCGCAGCAAACAAGGGCTGGGGCTGGAGCCCGCTCTGCCGGGTGAGCTCTCGGCCAGGGCAGCGGCGCCGTGCGCAGGCGGACACGAGGAAGGAACAGCCCCGACCCCAGGACGGCCGAGCCCCCAGGAAGGGGCGGCCCCAGGGCGGCGCAGAGGCGAACACAGGGCCACGCCTGGGGCAGCGAGCCGAGCCCCAGCCGGCAGCCGAGGGCACCGCGGGAACAGCCTGGGCTCCCGACCAGGGCCCAGCCCAGCCCTGCCAGGAGTCCAGCCGCCTTGGCCTGTGGCAGGGCCCCGGGGCGGCCGCGGGCCGCGGGCCCACACCAGCCCGTGTCCGAGGGACGGGCTGCTCCGGGAGGCTGGAGGTCTGGCTTGCAGGCTGTCGATGCTTATCTCCAAAATGAAACCAGATTTACCGGTTATCTGTGTGTTTGTAAAGATGATACACGAACCTATAGGATGTTCAAAAGACGGGGGGACGATACAGCCCCCCCCAAGGGGAGGAAGCCCTGGGTAAGCTCTGCCCCGTTCCAGGAGGGCACCGGCTTCTCCAAGCCTGAGTCTGTGGGTTTACTTTTAGGACAGACCCTTAATGCCACCTCTAAACGACCCAAAAGTTTCCCGGGGGGGCTCCGGCCATTCTGGAAGTCTCCTAGACCCCTGCCCCACACACACCCCAACACCAGGCGGCCAGGGGCCGTCCATTCGGCAGACACGCCCTGGGCAGCAGGCGGGCCGGGGCCTCAGGAGACAAGCCCTTCGGGGCGCACACAGAGGAGGGGGGACCCGAAGTCCCCCAGTCCCCAGCGGGGGCTGGCACTGACGGGTTCAAGGCAAGACCCTGGTCACTCAAACTCGAAGGGCAGCCTGACTTTCCGCGGAATCCTGGTAAGGGTCGGCTTCCACACGCACACTCACGCACGCTCACACACACCCCTCCGTCAGAGCGCAGCACGGGGCTGGCTGAAGGGGTACGGAGGGGTACGCAGCCCCCCGAGAACACTCCTGAAGGGCAGTCAGCCAGCGGCCAGCCCGGCTCCCCGCCCAGAGCTGCAGGGGAGGCTGGGCGGCCCACAGTGGGAGCACCGGGGCCGGGCAGCACCGCGCCGCGCCCCCCTGGCATCGACACCCAGCTCTCGGGTTCAGGAAAGCGGGGAGCGACCCACAGCACAGACCTGGCGCGAACGGTCTGCGCAAGGCGTGCGCAGTAGCCGCAGCTTGCGGGACTCCGCCGTTTTATTTCCTCAGTGTGCCTGTCTGCATTTCCTCCATTTTCCACATGAACGTGCTTGTGTAATTCTTATTACGGTTTTTAGAAGAAAAATAGTGAACTCACAGCTCATCTAGGCTAACCCATGTGTGTTTCTCTTTCACGTAGAAAAAGACCTTCAAAAACACGAGCGAGTCCCCTCTCCCCAGAACTGTACGAGCAGAAGTGCGGACGCGACTTGGACTCGCCAGGATCCCGGGCAGCTCCCGGTCCAGGCGGAGCAGCAGGTGGACATCATCTCTTTCCGGTCTCCGAGGGGCAGGAAAGACCAAGATCTCAACCAATGTCTCCTCCAAGTGCAACCAAAGGCTCCGCGCCCTCCAGGCGCTCACAGCCCGCTGCTCCCAGAACAATCCGCAGTGGTCCGCTCACACCACCCCTTAGCCACAGGATCACCCGCACCAACCTCTGCCATCTGCAAACCTCTCCGGCACCGCAGCTCTGGGAACACCCCTCCGCAATATCCTATTTCTAAAAACTCATTCCTCCTCTTATGTTGCACAAACACAAATCCCACCCAAAATGAAACAATAACTCATTCTATCAATTAGTAGTCACTGCTGACCTCGATACATAGTTTGAGGAAAGATAATGTTGACAGCAGAGGGGGTGGGGGGATACCTTGAAGGGGGGTGAAACAAAGCCTCAGAAAAACAAACAGGAATTGAGGAATGAGTTTGGGCTGGTCCCAGTCCTGACCAGGGAGAGGCAGGGGTACAGCGGGAAGGAAGGAGCCGGATGGACCCTTCTGTTGTCTGGGGAGTAGTTAATACCCCAAGATTAGGCATAGTCCCCCTGAAGTCTGGTTAGTGCCTGGGGCTACCTGAACCCAGGTCAGCTCTGAGCACCCTACAAAAACTGAATTTGGGGTCTGGGACAAGAGAAAGATCCTGAAGCCTGGTGATGCGTCAAAATAAAGCCACACGCAGGAAGACATCCGCCCCACTCTCCGAGCCCTGCCATACCCACCACGCTAGGTGTTTGCTGTGTCTAATTCTCGGGGGGTGGGTAAAGGTGTGAACCTAGACCCCTAAAATGGTGTTGTGAAGCAATGAAACATAATGTTAAAAAAAAGATACTCATGACAGTTTCCTGTGGCTTACAGGATAAAATCCAAACTTCTTGCCCTGCCTTCGGAGCTCCAACTCAGCGTGCCAGCCTGGTCCCCGGCAAGCCAAGCCTCTCGTGACTCCTTGCTTTCATATGTGGCCCTCTCTACCTAGACCATCCTTTGCCCAGGCTAGTGCCTATAAAACTCCTATTCTTTCTCCAAAGCCCAGTTCAAAAGTCACCTCCTCCAGGAAGCCCTCCCCACTTCCCCACACATTTAATTCATAGTACCCACAGATCTTCAACTATAAATGAATTTATGTACATTGTAGCTCATCCTCTTAAATAACTGACCGCCCCTGGATACTCTGTGCTTCCGGAGGGGAGAAACTCACTTTGTATCCATAAATCCCAGCATAGTGTCAAGAATGAAATGGGAGGGCCTCCCCGGTGGCGCAGCGGTTAAGCGCTGCGCTATGGAGCTGTCGGCAGCGGCGACGCGAGTTCGACGCCCGGCCAGGGAGAATCCCACATGGCGTGGCAGACCTCTCCTGCCTCGCCCGCTGCTCCCCTCAGCAGTGTATTTCTTATCTGCCTGTTCTCTGCTCCCCACTCTGTCTCTGGTGAACCCTCTCGCCGCCCAACACCTCTGGCCTGTACCCCAGCTTGTATGTATAAATAAATAAAAAATAAATAAATAAATAAAAAAGAATGAAATGGGAGATCAATGTTGAAGGATCCATCTCCCCAACATGGCATTAGATTATTTAGAGGAAATGGATAGGGGAAAGAGTCTCACAAAATTCAAGAATTACATTATATATTTAATCTCATCCAAAATGACCACAATATGGTGAAGCAACAAGGAAATTATAAAATGTAAATCCAGGCTATCGGGTAGGTATTTTTTAATCTCCATTTATACTGGGGAGAGCTTGAGGCTTTTCCAAACAGAAAGCTGAGGCACAAGAGGTCAGATAAGCCCAGAACATCCGCTCAGCCAGAGCGTTCTGCAAACTGCAGGGGCAGTGGGCACTGGAGCGGCAGCTGAGTGGCAGCGTGGGTCCGACTGCAGCTAAGGTCACCACTGCCGCCTGAGGTAAGTCACCCACCCTCTGGGCCTCTATCTGGAAAGGGGCAGGACAGCTTTCGCTTAGGGTACTGAGAGGACAGTGAAATATGATAATGTATACAACAGGCTCTAAACCCAGTCTCCCACCCAGCCAGCTCCACAAATGCTAATTAATTCCCCACCCCTTCCCCAAGACTGGAAGAGACTGAGGGAAAGGACCCTTGCAGACTGCTGGAGGCGTTTCCAGGCCCCCTGAGAAGTTAGGGGTTAGGTCAGTCACACGGAAAGCCTGGCCTTACCTGCTTATCTCAAAGTCCATTCCCAGAGGCCAGAAACCTTTTAAAATGTAAATGTCATCACGCTCCTCCTAAGCCTCCCAAGGTTCCCAGGAACAGGCAGACAAGATCCAAAACCATCCAAACTCGACCAGGGAGGCCTCTGTCCCCAGGCCGGTGAGCGGCTGCACTCTGCAGCCGCACCTCCCCTCCCCTTCCCCTCAGCACTCAGGCCTCTTTCACTTCCTCCAACTGGCACCACTCGCGCTAACTTGACCTCCTTAGGTGTCAGCCCCAAACAGCTCATCCGGGAGGCCTTCCCTGAGCCCCCAGCCCAAATCAAGGCCCACGACTCTCAGTGCTCTTGGTCGTTCCTTCCTTGCGCTCAACACGGTTTGAAATGATTTACCACTTCCTTCGGCGTTTCATTCAAAAGGCACTTTCTGAGCAGGCCTTCCCAGGCCCCTCATGTAAATTCAACCCCCACCCTATCTCACATCCTCCTTCCCTGTTTTCCTTTCGTCCTTTTAACAGGCGAGATGTTTTATTAGATATTTTTACGTGATGCCTCCTCCCCCACTAGAAGGGAAGCTGCACGAGGCGGTTTCATTTGCCTGCTTTGTCCACAGCCCGGGAACAATGTCCCGCACTGTCCGGCACTTACTGGTCCACAGTATTTGTTGCTGAATGGACTTTCGGGCTTATTTGTTTATCATTGGTTGCATTATGACTAGGCTGGCAGCTCCGGCTGAAACGTGTCTTTCTGGCCTACCTGCACTCCCAGCACGAGTCTGGCACATAATAACTGCTCAGTAAAACTTCACTGAATGAATCAAAGCCGCCACCCGTGGAAAAACTGGGAAATGCTGCGCCCCAACGCGCCCGCTCCGGCTTCCACTCTCTTCACGGTGAAATGTACCTGGAGTCAGGACACAGCCCCAAAAACCCCCAAGCACCCCCCAGGCGTCTGTCTGTCCACATCCTGTCCGCTCAGACTCGCTGAGCGCACCAGCAGAAGCTCCAGCAGAAGGCACCCGGCCACGGCCGCACAGCCTCTGCGCCCCGGGGCCATCCCATTCCACACCAGTCCCGGTGCCAGACGCGCTTCCCTGGATGGGCCTGTGGGTTATTCCGATCCAGGACCTTGGCCACCTCTGGCCTACTCCAACGAAAAGGAAGAAAGAAAGTTAAAAACCCGTGAGCAGCTCCCACAATCCCGGGGCCCCGAGCGCAGGCGGCAGGTCCGCCGACCCCTCCCCCTCGCGCGCTGATCCCCGGCCAGGCGGCCATCTGTCCGGCAGACGCTCCCGGGGCGCCCGCGGGTCACACGGAGGCGCACCCCGGGCGGGCAGCCGGGCCGAGACGCTCCCACCCACCGCGGGCCCGAAGACCCAACTCCGGCACGGGACCCGCGCGCCCGAGCGGCTCGCCCCGGCCACGAGTCGCGGCGGGGTGGGGACGAGGGGCGCCCGGAGGGTCCGCCCAGGCCGGCGCCAGCTCCCGGGGCGGCGGGGCCGGCGGCGGCGGGGCGCGCAGAGTGGCACCGTTATCCGGGGGGCGGCGGGCGGCGCGCGGCGCCGGGCCGGCCGTGCCAGCGGGGCGGGGGGCGGCGGCCGGGGCGGGGTGGGGAGGCGGCCGGGCCCGCCAGGCGGCGGCGGGGGCAGCGGCGGCGCCCCGGGCGGCGGGCGGCCGGGCCGCGGCGCGGGCCGGGCCGGGGCCGGCGGGGCCGGGCGGCGGGCGGCGGGCGGCGGGCGGCGGGCGGCGGCCCCGGCCCGGACCCCGGCGGCCGGCCGGCCACGGGGGGCGCTTACCTGGCGGCGGCGGCGGGGCCCGGGCTCGGCCGCGCGCGTCCCCAGCGCCGGCGGCGGGAGCCCCAACATGGCGACGGCGGCGGCGGGCGGGGCCGCGGCT